>JAPYYQ010000150.1:0-95879 GCA_030522585.1 Anagyrus pseudococci | reverse complement strand
TTTCTTTAATCAAATATAAAAAATATGGTAGGGAGCGAATCAGTCCTCGATTACCGTTAAAACAACGATAATTTTTATGGGTCTGGTCTCTCCGTGTACCGATTCCGCGGGCTATTAATTTTTCAACTCTCTCTCCCCCGATTATTATTACTTCAACCCAGATTGGTTGTTTTCTCCGAGCGACGATGCTGCGCGTTCCCCGAATTCTCCGTGCATAAGTAATGAAGAGAAGCAGAGCCAAAGCTAGAGCCAAGCGTGAAACGTATAGGGCTCGGTGCGAGAATGGGGAAGGAAAGGGGGGAGGGCGAAAAGTTCAGCGATACCGTACACGCCGGGCTCGGCTGGAGAAAAAAAAGAGTGACGGGGATGGGTGGCGGAGAGGGTGGGCGGACCGGTAGTTGGGTATCATTAGCGCAGTCCAGCGGAAAAAAGGGTGCGGAAGGGGCCTGGGCTGGGGCGGCTGGCCGGCTTCTGCTACATTCGAGAGTAGCGTCCAGTAGTCACTTAATACGCCGGAAACGCGAGACGACCGCCGCAGCGGGGCTGCCGCGCGGGCCAGTCTCCCTCGCTCTCTTTCTCTCCTCTCCGCAGGGGCGCGAAAATCTCGATTTCCTCTTGCGCATGCAGAACAGTAGCGCCGGCGGTCGAGCTGCCAGCATGGCCCGGCGTTGAAACGAGAGGGAGAGAACGAGAAGGCATTAACGGGCTAGCCATTCCGGCGGCGACAACGGCCTCGCCGAGATGAGGGGAGATAGCGCGGATAAAAAGCCGGGGGAGAAGGAGCGCGAGGGGGCGGGGGGAGTCGGGCGCAATTTGGCCGGCTGCACGGATTTTTGTATTGTCGTCACGTGCGCAATCTTATTACCGGCACACGTGGTGTAATATTCTCGCGAGCGAGCCTCCCTCCGTGCTCCATCCCCTCGGTCTCGGGGCGCACCGGCTATGTGCATTAGCGGCGAGGAGAAGAGCTTCGCTGCCAGAGAACAGCGATCCTACTGGTGCGCCGGTACGCCGAGGAGGCTCGTAGCAGCCGTTGCCACCGACGCCTCCTCGCCCGCAGCCGAGGGAGTGAGATAAAGCAAGAGAAGCAGAGCCGGAGGATGAGGCGGCCTCTCCCTCGGCTGCTCCTCCAAGAGCGTTGTTAGGATGCGACAAAGCTCCTGCTACTGCCGCTCTCTCTCTCCCTCGAACCAAGGCTTTTGGCCCTTCTACGCTCGATTCCCACTCCCTCTGCCCCCGCGGCGGCAGCTCACGCCGGGAGAAGAGAGAGAGAGGAGCCGAGTGATCGAGAACCAGCAAAGTTTGCGCGGCCAAGCGAACACGGCCACAATACATTCCCTCCCTCTCGTTCACCCCCCATCGACCTCTTACTCTTCCTTCTTCCCCCCTTCCCCACGGCAGCCACGGCCCTCCACGGATAGTCGCCGCGGTCTTCTTTCGCCCTCAGCCCCCACCCCCACATTTCCGCGATAGCAAAGAGATGGTGGTATAGGCGAGCCGGCGGGCCGCGTGTATATGTATATTATACTTTGGCCTCGGCGAAACTTTGCTCCCGAGTTTCCCTAGTCTCATCTCTCTTTGGCACCAGTGCCCGCCGCCCGAGAGTATACACCTAATGACGTTATGGCCGGGACGGAGTAAGAGCAGGCGCTACTCTCGTTCATATCGCCGGGCAAGTCGAGGAGAGGCTCATCCTCGTTTCTTCCTCCTCGATCGTTCGGAGTCATTGCCGCTGGCATCAGCGACGTGACTAAACTCTAAACTCGTATATAATACATCTATCTCTCTTTCTTTCCCTCTGATAAATATCATCCCTGGTGCGATCCAAAGAAGAATGAGAAAGGAATGACGCGTTTCTCGCATTGCCCGCCGCCAAGCCGGAGCCGGAGCTGCCGGCTCAAAACGAGAAGCTACAACTTCGATAAGTGAAAATGAGAAATATTTTCGGGCTTAATGAGAGAACAACACGTGGCGCCGGGGGAGAAGTAGAGCGCCGAGCCAGAGGAGCAAAGAGGAGGAAAAAAAAATAAAGGAGCCAAAGGGACACACATATAGCCGGAGCGTCCTCGAGGCTTTTATTGCCGTCGAGGAGGGAATCCGCTAAGGAATGCTAACGGATATAAGCTGCCCCTAGAGCCTCCATATGGCAGATTACGCATTGAGATTTCTTTTCTTTTCGCACAGCATCTCCCTTATATTACCCGACACTCGCACGCCTTATCTCCCATATATACGCTTTTAATTGCCAAGTTAGGCTTAGCCCTCGGTCATAACCGTCGATCCGGCACGTACGTCGAATACTTTTCAAGATATATTTCCCGCTGAACGAGCTTCCCTCTCTCCTTTTCTCTCTGTCTCTCGAGTGCGTGATAATATTGCTCGAAATTCGGCTTTCCGACGTGAAAATACTCGCGCGGCGAGAAATCGAGAAGTTTCGATCTCGACTCGCGAAACTTTTGCCACGGGCGAATGGAAGAATTAGTTGTTGGGTACACGGCTGGAGCGACGAGGCGAAATGACGTTGTAAAAGAAAAATCAGGTCAGCATAGCCGTTATTTATAGCGGACTAAGCGAATTAGCCAACCACAAATCGAGTTACTAGTTTTCTTACACAAAGTAAAATTCAGCACCGCCACTCGCTTCTCCTTCTCTCTCTCACTGCAGCCCGGGATAAAAAGGAGTACTCGCTTGATAAGAGCTTGGCCGACTATTTTTTTTCTTTTTTTACCCCGGTACTTTTTATACCACGTATGGGGCTGTATTAGTTTTACGATGATAATGCTTTGATAAGTTAATTTAGCTGGAGGATAGTGGTGGACAATGTATGTGCGGGGGGGTTAAGAGGCAGCGAGATTATTTTACGCGTGGAGTAAATTACATTCAACATTTATTCCAGGTGGAATGTCTGTAATTTGGTTTAGCCAGAGAGCGAGAGAAAGCGCGCGCGTGCGACCATAGCGCGTTAATAGTATTGTAGCGCGGGAAGGCCGCGCGAGTGCAATTAAAAAGTTCTTTGCTCTCTCCCTCTCTCACTCGGCGAGCGCGACCGCGTCTTGGCAAAGAATTTTTCCGTATTAAAACATTCTTTCGCCGTGGCGCTCGTCTATCTGCTCTGGTCCGGTCTCTTTTTTTTCTTTATCCACACTCCCCCTGCCAGGCCTCCGCCGTTTTTCAGAAAAATAAAGCGTTTATCGCAAAGCGACTTGCCGGTAGGGGGTGGGCGGGAGTAAAAAGAGACTAGAAAGGAAGAAAAAAAGAGGAGGGGAAACACGCAAAGACCAGCGGTATTCGAGAAACGAATGGAGTATAAGGAAAGCCGGGTGTTTCCCTTGTGCCGCGGAAGCCCCGCAAAAATATACAGCGGCAATAAAACAATCCCGGAGAGTCTGGGGGCTGCCAGCTGCCGGGCCGCGAGTCGCGAGTCAGAAGTTGCGCTCTCCTACGCGAGGCAAAGATTTTCAAAGCATTTTTCGGACTTTACGCATAAAGCGCCCTAACTCCCTTTCTCTCTCTTTTGCTCCCACCACGGACGACCGTCATTGTATAAAGTTATTATACAGTAGAGAAAGAGAGAAAGAGACAGTGAGCGGAGTTTGGCCGGGTGGCTGGACGTGAGGTGCCTCCGTAAAAAGTCAAGCTCTCCCCCGGACTCGAACCGCCGCCGGTCGAGACTCTTCCCGCGACTCTGGCAACAGCTTTTCTTCCATCGGCCCTCTGATGCCTACACACAAATACGCGCACACTTTTTGGACGTCTCGGGATATTTTTTAGCGAGCAACACTCTCGCTTGTCCCTCGCCTTTTCTCTTTTCATTCGCGACGCTTCCTCCGGCCGATTCGCATAGGCGTTATTAATCAAGCAAATTATTTTCTTGCCCGGCGCGGCAGCGGCTGCAGGGCCCGCGCAGCACCGCCGGCTGTGTTTTGGCACGCCCAGACCTCTTGACGCGTGAAATTTACGCGGCTCGCCCGGTTATTTATGGCTGTATTCTTCCCGCTCTCTACCGGCGCCCTCCCACTCTCCCCTCACTCTCGGCCGCCTCCTACACTGCCGCTCTGGAAATTCGGTGGTAATTGCGCGTGGGCGGGGGCCGGCGAAAAAAAGGCAACAGCCTGACCCGGATTTCGCGGGCGACGTTAATAATGCCCGGCCATTTTTCAAGGTTATCGGTCGCGGCCAACCGAATTTTTCACGGCCCGCGCGCCCGTCGTTCTTTCAGCCAAGCCTAACTCATCATGCCCCAGCCGCCCTCTCACGCTGATGCATGGCTCTCGCGACGTTCTCGGCTTTTAATCGCGTAATGAAAATGCGATTGGCACCGCGACGTGCTTTAACCTCTCGCCCAAAGTGGCCGCGAAATTGACTTTGTTCGCGCGTAAGTTCGTTATAGCTTCATAACGTTAACTCAAAGCTAATGGCAGATCTCTTTTAAGTAGCACGAGGGGCCTGCGTAGAGAGAGAGAGAGAGAGAACTGTGAATTTGCCTTAAATATTTTGTAATTTTCGCCTGCTAATTCATTGCCTTGATAAATAATTCCGGCAAGTTTTTTATCCGGCAAAAGGAGGCTACCTCGCTGCGTATATAAATCATCGTTTAAATTTTATTAAAACGCGTAATATTTCATTCTCTTTGAAATCCACGTTTCGTCGACATTTTTTCGCGGATTTATACGCGTGCGCTAGCCGAGAAAGTTGAAATAAAGAAATTACAGTTGGCTATAGCAAGTCTGCGGTTGAAAACGCTACTGCTTGGACTAAATGTCCGAGATATTCTCATAGTTGTTTAACAGCTCGACAATTTTAACAAAGGCCCAGCAAGTACGTGTGTCTATAAAGTTTATCAATCAACGTCTGTATCGTTGAAAATGAACTTTCAGTCTTGATAAATTCGCGGCTTTACGAACCAAGTGATAATCGCGTCAAATTATTCACTACAGCGAAATATCTATAATTTCGTGGTTGCAAATTGCGTTATAAGTACGAACGCAATTATTCAAATATCAAACGTAATATGCTGTAGTAAATTTGTCGGGCGGCAATTTTAAACACTTAAATTATTACTTTTATCTTGCGGCTTCCCCTCTCGCTATATATTCTCACCGCAGGATATGAAAATACCATTCACTTATAGATACCATAGACAGCGTGAAAATATCAATTAGTTGCTTGTAATAGAAAAATATTACACAGATACACACAGAAAAAACAATAGCAAAGGGACAAACTGATGTTTACTCACTCGTGTTGCTTTCTGTTTACAGGTTACCACCGCAGCAGCAGCAGCAGATGCCAGTGGGTACACTGGGGGCGGCGAGCATGGGGGTGGCAGGTAACGGGGGCTCGGGCAACGTGGTGCCCCAGGCCCAGCCCCTGGTCATGCCGGGCTTCCCGATGCGAGCGGCCGCTGTGCCCCACTACTCCCCGTACTCGCCCTCGCGCTTCCACATCGACAAGCGCTGCCAGCATCGCTGCTCCTGGAAGTGCTTCAGCATTGCACTCATCCTCGTCACCGTATCTCTCGTTGCGATGCTCGCGTACTACGCCAGTGAGTAGACAAATTTTACCTTTCTTTATCATTACATCTAATGAATTGACGCTGCTGGGGTTAAGTTTGTTAATTATACAGAGGTAAAAGACTTTCGTCTTGATAGGTTACTTTTTTTGGTTATTAGAGTGCGGCAAAGTGAATAGGGGTAAAGGGAGAAAATTGCTCTTCTCTAGTTCGAGGAAAGTTTTGAAAAATACAAACTTAGCGAGATAATGTCAGGAGTGTGGCTCTCTGCGTGTGTTCGGGTGCAAGCGGTGGCTCTTCAATATCCATACCTAACCCCAACGGTTTCGTATTACTATCTTTGACCGCAGCTTCTTCAACTTTTAGTCGGATGAAAATATCTATTTAAATACGCAGTCAAATTCACATTTTTGTTCAATTAAGATAAAATTGAATATCGTATTACGAGTTTTATTGACATTCGTAAAAAAAGCCATATAAAGTTTTGATAAATATCGAGAAAATTTTTTAATCAAATCATTCATCTATAAAATATCAATTTCAGCAATAGTAATATTCTAATAATATCTCAATTCAACATGCAACTCGTTGATTTTAAAATTAAATTAAGTATTTTAAGGTAATGAAACGATCCATACAACTAAATTTGAATAATAAATATTCGCAGTATATTTGAAAAAGTTGAATGTAAAATTGGAAAATTTTATTGATTTTCCTTCAAGTGCATAATTCATGTTTTCGAGGCGCTTTACGTGTATATTTCTGAAAAAAATAAAAGATGTGTACTTTTAAATCAAGAGCGTAGCAGTTTAATTTAAATTAATATTTGACGAAATTACGCAATTAATTAAGCTTCATTAATTCTGCGCCCTTACCTGTTGCGAGACGTTAAAACCGCACGTTCACTTATTTTTTATCGATATTAGCGCTTTGTAACAAGTCAAACAACTTTTAATACAGAGCTGACGTCAATTGTAATGAATTACAGTTAATTAACATTTTTGAATAATGCAATTTATTAACTAGGCATCGTAAAATATCGGTATTAAAGAAAATTGACGTTTTACAAGGCTCTTGGGAGAGAGGCGTTGGAGGTCAGAGGCGGCAACAAAATAACTTATTCGCGTAAATCCAATTTGCATCATTTCTTTTAACGACAAGTTAAAGCGATATTTTAGTTATTAACGAGGCCATTTCACACTAACTTATATATACGGCCCCGTTACTTTTATTCCTATCGCATAATGACGCTGAAGCCACGAGACTTGCACTCGCTGTCGAGGGTCACTTGAGACACATTTATCACTGCTGGATGTTACACGAAGCGGCGTCTGATTTCTTTTCTAATTAGACCTAACAGTTACTACAGCCGCCCTGTAAAAATTATAGTGCCAATAAATCATCTCAACACACCCTGGAGAGTGAAAAAAAATTTTTTTTTCAATACAGCCGAAACATGTTGACCGTTTAACCTCTCGTTCGTGTTCTATAGAGCAAAATTTCTCGGAAAAAAATTCAAAGATTTTCCGTTGGCTTTTGATCCACTTCTAGTACGCAGTATATTGATTTTTTATTTCCCAAACATTTCTCTCCAAGTGCAGCAACTTTTTTATTAGCAGGAATCCCAATAGCGTTCGTGTCAATAACACATAACATGGGACTAGCGTTCGAATGACTTTCTCTGCCCTCGCGAGCTTTTTTTCCTCTCCCCGGGCGAATCGGCTGTCCGAAAATACTCCGAAGCCCTGGCAATAAACCCACGTGCCGAGCCGTGGATTTCGTCGCGCCGCGTCATTTGTTAGCGATTTGGGCCATTGTTTTATGCTTCGCACGTGAGGTTCGCCGAAGGGAGTTTCTTTTTTCTTGCCCTCGACTCGCGTTCCGAGTATATCCGTAAGCGGTAGAAAAGAAGCATTCGCAAGCAGTAGCGCCGCAGCTGGTTCGAACACAAGCCCACATGGCTTTTAAAATAGTCCACTTACCCGAAGCTTCGAAACAATCCAAGAATCTCGTGGTTACACGATAAGACGCGGCACATTGGCAGGTCGCACGCTGCAATACAATTCTCGATCGAGTCCAATTCAGGCTAGTCGGCTCGAGACGAGCATTGACGAAAGCCTCGGATATATGCGGATAAAAATCGCGAGGTATAGAGTGATAGTGAGGGGCAACGCAGTAGCAAGCAGTATAGGAGCGCAGTAGTAGTAGTAGTTCCGACCGATAATCAATTGCAGAAGGTCGAGCGAAATCCGCGGCAATTGCTGCGCGCCGGCCAGTGATTCCTCGGTGGAGAGCGGCTCCCTGGAAATGCTGGATTTACCAAATAGGGCTTGGGAGCTGTGGGATGCGTGGGGGGCAAGGGGAGGGAGATTGTCGGGGAATTATACGGAAATTGGAGCGATCTCGGAAAGCTCCTGATACGCGGCTGGCATAACGGACCGTGAGCGCGTCCACAGCAGCGGCAGCGGCAGCAGCGTTAGCAGGCTAGTCGAGAATTAAGGTGGAATAGGGCCGGCTGTTTTCAGATTCCATCCCGATGGGATACGCCTCGAGGCTGAACACGAGAGTTTGCGCGGCCTCGAGTGGCCCCCGCGCCCAAGAAGCGCTGCTGCTGCCGCTGATAGCGAGCGATCGATCTCGTCCTCGATACTCTGCTCTCGAGATAGACTTGGCGCTGCTGGTACATACTGCGATATGCTCCTCACTGCTATATATATACATCGGTTATAGATTTTTAGCTCGATGGAAATTTTCGGAAAAATTGCATGTTCGATGGGTGTATGCTGGAAAGCCAGCCGGGAGAAAGAGAAAATAAGATTGTCTGGCGAATGCATGCTAGATTATCGGACGCAGCTGGAGCTTCCGCTTAAATGTTTAACTTGTTATTGGGGAGAAAATAGAAAGCGGATAAATGGCTAAAAGGGTTCATTTTGAGAGCCCGTGACGATATATCGACAGCGAGCCGACACACACGCACCCCCAAGCACGCACACACAGTACCAGACACATACGAGAGCGCACACAGCACAGTGAGATCGAATTACGAAAGCTCCTCGACAACAGTCGAAGACGAAGCCGGCGTTCCCCTGGCAAATCGAATTCTGCGCTTGAATATTCATCAGGTCGAAAAGAGAAGACTTGGGGATGGGGGTGAAGGAGTGAGGGAAATGGCGCTAATGTCGTTGGGACATTAGTCGAGGTGCGAGGAGAGTGGGGTGGGGGGGGCGAAAGAATAAATGTATTAGATTATTAACAAGAGCCGTCTCGATTCGACTTTTGCAGCTGTTAATTCCATCAACAAAATTGACACCTCGAACTGCGGCCTGGTACCAGACGTCAAGACTGTCACTCACGAGAATGCAAATCTCCACGACTCGATATCCACGCAAATGCCGACCGAAGGTGAGTAGTCATATATACGAACAATCGATTGCCTCCTCTCTATCCTCTATTCCTCCGGTTAAATCTACGATTCTAATTTCGCGCCTCGTCAATGATACATGCTCGCGCGAAACTCCAAGATACCATGTATACGCCAGTCAAAGGGAGCTACGATATTTTTCCTCTTTCCTATACATATAGATACACTCAGGGGCCGGGTGTTCGTTAATAAACGAGGAGTACTGGGGATATAGTCGCGGCGGCGCTCGTGTTACTCGCGGTCGGAGTTCTCTGTAAGTGCGTAGAGCGTATAGCCACACACCTGCCCTCCCTCTTACTCACTTTCGCGCCCTTACCCTCCGACGAAAGTTTAATTAACCCTTTTCATTAAACATTCATGAAGGCAAGTGCGCGCGACCGCTCGCTTTGATATTCGCTTTCACGGAAAAAGAACGAGATAAAAATGAAAAAAAAAATAAGAAGAAGAAGAAGAAGAAGACGACGGAGAAAAATCATTGTTTGCCCGGCAGAAATGAGATTGTGATTAATAGATACGGGAAAATTCTTAAAAGCATTTTTCTCTATTTAAACATCGAGCGAGCGCGCAAGAGCACAGCCCCCTATACTGTCACTGTAACCCCACCAGCCCCTGGCCCGAAGCCGCTTCGTTTCGCTTATCCTTAACCCAACACTGGAGGCCATTAATATGCAGATAGTATGCGCGATCACGTACCTTTGGCTTAGCGCAATATTGATAATTAACCCTCCGGACTTTTCGTTATACTATAGATTTTTCTTAAATCATCGCTCTTCGAAAAGTTATTTAAATTTTCATCACCCTCCATCGCCCTGCCCCTCTCGCCCTTCCCTTCTCGCGACTTAAGCCTAATGAGAGCTAAACGTCATTATCTTGCCACTGCCAGACTTTACTTGATGATTCTCGATTAAGCAAAAAGGTCAACGAAAAGGCCGCGCCTTGTATACTACGGGGGCTACGTAACACAAATCCAAGGGTGGTGCCGTCGGTAGACGCGTATAGGTGAGCGCAGAGGGTTGCAGTAGCTCTCGGGAGGGCATAAAAGAAGCGCGATGAATTTTTCCGGGAGGCGTAAAAAGCAGCCCTCGCGAGTCGTAATAGTGACAGATTTTACGAGCCGGATCCTCGACAATAGAGAGACTGAGGGGGGTGGCGTGCACCGACACAAGCGACTCCGAGTTCTCCTCGGCGAAAGGCCCGAAACAAAAGACGATTGCTCTAGCGCACTCGCTTGATAAATAAACCAAGTCAAAGAATTATTAACTGTCGTAATTCAGCTCGAGCCCTCTCAAAGGCCGAACAAACAAAGTAGCGAAAAAAGCACTAAAGGCAAAGGAAAAAAAGGGCGGGGGTGGGAGAGGAGCGGCGGCAGAAAGGAGCGCGAGTCAAATAAACGTCCCGCGCCTTTCCACGGCTGGCCGTCCGAATAATTTATTAAATATTAACGCGCGCTCTTTGCCACTGCGCCTCCCCGAGAATTAGCTCGCGTACGCAGGCTTGCGCTAGCGTCGGTATGTACGCTGCAGAGGGAGAGGGAGGAGGCAACGGGTTTTAGATAAAACCTCGTGCGAGGGCATAGGTATACAGAGGGGAGCGACGGCGCGCGGTCCGAAGGAAAAAACAAGGGCAGTTTTTGCCCAAGCCCGCCGAGATAACCGCCATTAAAGCCGCGCTTTTATTTCATCCACTCAGCCGGCCCCCCTCCCTCCGCGCTCCGACTCTATTTTAGCCTCCTCGCGGCAAAAAAATTGTTTACGCCGCCTGCCTCGTATAACGAACAAAGCGTGAGAGAGAGAGAGAGAAAAAGTGCGCTGGGAATATTTTGCAGCGGGCGTTAAACTCCAAGTTGCCGAGCTTGCGGCCGCGGCAAATCGTAAATCGAGAAGCTCTTCCCGCGAACCTAACCTCTTCCATACTCCTAACTTGACATTTTATCCAAAAAAGCCCAGCTCGACGTATGACTGAACTGATGCATGTCCACAGAGAGCTTACCAACGAGTACGGCGGAGCACTCGAGCGCGGCGGACTCGGCGGACCAGCAGCAGAGCGACCCCCAGATCCAGCAGTCCGCCCAGCAATGGCCCTCGGTGAGGGAGCTCCAGTCGTACAACGTCGCCCACTCGGCGGACATCCCGCCGTACCACTTCTGGAGCACGGAGTTCCGCAGCAAGCAGCCGGCCTTCATCCGGCTGAACCTCACCCTGCCCTGGGGCTCGAACTTCGCCGTCTACGGCCGACGCAACGTCGCCCCGAGCGTCACCCAGTACGATTTCGTGGAGTTCGTGAAGGGGGGCAGGGTCGACCACCGGCTGAAGCGCGACATCCTCGCGGCGGCCGCCGGGGCCGCGGCGGTGAGCTTCACCGCGGACCGGCCGCTCGGCCGGCTGCCCCCGGAGCCCCGGCTCGTCCCGGCCTACGCCGAGGAGGAGCAGTCCTCGGTCTTCCAGCACCTCCTCGCCAAGCGCTCGAGCTTCGAGCCGATGATGGTGAACGTCAGCCTCCTGCAGTACCTCGACACCGGCCGCTGGTTCATCTCCGTCTACAACGACGAGCTCCAGTCGTCCAAGGTGACGCTCGTCGTCACCGAGGCCGAGGGCGTCTCCACCACCTGCCCCAACGACTGCTCCGGCCGCGGCTCCTGCTACCTCGGCAAGTGCGACTGCATCGACGGCTACCAGGTAAGACAAACGCCCTCTCTCATTATCATTTTTTTTATATTCTTTTTTTCTTTTTTCGCCATATCTAGCCTATTAATTATCTAGCTGCCGTAGCTTACTGTCCCTCCATATCCGCTTTAACGTTCATAGTTTATTTTGTGTAATTTAATGAGGATACTTTGATAAAATATCCGGTTTAATTGGGTTTCAACTCGACTGATGTCGTTAATTAGATTTTAATAAGCGATTCAGCACGATTTATCTTTAAAAAGCGACGGAAAAATCATAATTCGCTAATTAACTCAGAGATCCTCATTTATTTAACGCTAACGCAATATTTGCCGAGCTGTGTCTTCAAATAAACGTGTTTACGACTAATATCAATGTATATTAACACGATCTTATTCGAGCGAAATTGTTAAAGAGAATCCTTTTCATTTTTCAAAACTCTCATGAATTTCTAACCAGTGTCTTGCTTTCCCGAGCAACATTAATTTAAATGTTATGAATTTTAATTTGATTCCCCAAGAATTACAGCTTGAGTACACTAAATTTAATTATAAATGGGCTTTGGGGAAGGCTGTAAAGGCTGATTGATGAGGCTCCCCTAAAAAAAACCTTTAATCCCTATTCAAAATGTCTTTTGCTTTGAAAAAGTCGATCAATAGACTTGGAATTTTCGCTCGGCTTACTCCTACCCCCGAGAGAGAGAAAAAAAGCTAGAAAAAAAGGCCTGGCTCCGGGTAATAGTTTGTGGAGCATTTTGTAAATTTCAATTTCGGCTGGGGGGCCTTATCCCTCGCGTCACTTTCAAATCTAAATTTAATTTTGTCCAGCGCCGCGATGGAAAAAAGGAAAGGCTCGGGATATAACAATGCGCGCGAGCAAACAGCTCGTCCGGTGTATCAAAGTTAATTTCGAGATAACACTCGCGCACCGCACGGCCGCGTCGGGCTAGTTCAATTTATGAAAGTCATGTTCAATCTGGAAAAATGCTTGGGCCCTTCTCCGGCGAATAGCTTGAAATTAATAATGTGACAACAAAATTTCTTCTTCAATTTGTATCATCCCCGAGAGCTTAGTGTGCGGCGGCGGGGGCTCTTGCGATGGAGGTTGGTAAAAACGAGGCAACAAGAATGCAGTCTAAACACGAACTACTGGCGCTGCTCGAGGCCGCTGATTCGAGGCTTTTAGACTCTCCGGGCTGGGAAGGTAAAGCGGCAGAATGAATCACGATGCCCGAGAAATCTCGAGATTGAAATTAAAAATTCAACGGATGAAAAATTTAAGGCTCTCAGCTTCGATCGTCCCCGCGTCGCTTACCCCACCCAGGCCCCGTATCTCAGTCTCTGCCTCTGGCCTCCCACGCCGAAAGCAGCGCACGACAATTTTCCCCAATTTAAAGAATCCCGCGACTCGGCGCTCTCTACCTAGCCCCGGCAAAGCGTATCCGGTCAAAAATTCAGGCGCCACTCGCGAGCCCCAGCTCCTCTCTCTCTCGCTGCTTGTAAATTGCTCATCCGCTCGAGAGTCGGAAATAAAACTCAGCTTGCCACGATAATGGCAAACCAGCTTTTAAAAGTCTCTTTCAAGCCGCTCCTTCTGTCTTACCCGCTCGCTTCGCCGGCTCGCACTTTGTGCGTTTGCTACTTTGCCCCTTGCCTGCGCCAAAGTCCCTTATACCCGACAATATTGACGCTCGCTCGCGAAATATTGAAATTTCCATGGAGGAGAGATATTCCGGGGCTTGCAAGACAAGGCCTCGACGCGTCCGGCAAACACGCTCGAGAGCCGATGTCATATTTGCCAACGTTGCAGCCCCACACACGTCCGCCGCGCTATTATAGCCGCCGAATTTTCCCGACCTCGTAAACGTCCAGCCACCCCCCCCCCCCCCGGCGAGCCTGCCTTTTGCAAGTCCCCACACGTGTCCCCTATGTCGGGCATCGGAGGTCGCCCGGTCGGCCGCGATAAAGGACAATTTTCGTCGCTGCTGCTGCTGCAGCCGTTCGCTAAATTACGACAGCCCCGCGCTGCAGTCCTCCCCCCCCCCACCTCCTCTGCCCCGGCACGCCTGCTGGGGAATTAATGCAAAGTCACGCGCGCAAGGCTCGCGCGCCGGCGTGTGCAGAGCGTAATACGCCGCTGAAAGGGCGAAAACCCCCTTAAATGGGACTGATCCCCGAGACTCAAATTCAAATCTCAAAGATACATAAGGGCTGTAGGCGCGCGAGGCCGTTTGCTCCTCCCGACTAGCACGTGTTTTTCCTTTGCTCCTTTCGCCGAAAGCTCCCGGCCCCTCGCCCCTGCGGCCCCCGACCATTCCGGCGTGCACGTCGAGCTTTATTAGGCAGGATTCCGAGTTCGAATTAGCGCGATGTGTCTCGAGAGCCTAGCGGACTGGAGAATTGCTTACGCTAGGCGGGAGAGCCAGATATGCCACATGCTTTTCCAGACGAGCCTCGAGGGGAGAGACGTACACGCAGCAGTCACCAGAGGACCAACGTGTGTGTGTGCCGTGAAAATCGACTTACAGCTGGCAATTTACAGCTCCGTCGGCGTGAATTTTATCAAAATATATATTCGCCCTGCGTATATAGCCGTGATATTCCGCGATTTCAAATGCCACGCGGAATCTCCCCCTAATCGAGTCTAAAGCCTATATTCGACCTTATTCGACTTTCCTGCCGAATTTCCGAATTGCTCTTTTAATTTTTTTTCTCAGCTCCTTCGAAAATCCATCAGACAGCCGTTCGTAGGAATAAAATGGGACACAAAAAAATTATCGAATGCCCGTCTCGTTTGGCAGGTCTTCTTCTTCTTCAGCTCCCCACCCCCCGGCCCAGATTTATTTTTTATCGGCAATAATAAAAATAACTTAACACCTTAGCAAGATCGGCGAGCACGAAGCATCGAGTCAATTATTCATCCTGACTCGCCGGGTCTTGGACTCTGTTGGGGCGGCTCTCGCAAAAAAATTCGTTATTTAAACGTCGACGAATTTGCGCGCCCATAGCAGCGTCCTAAGCCTGGTTTTTTCATGAGAGCGACTCGCAGGAAGAGCAGCAGCAGCCACATCCCAGCAACTCTCTCTCTCTCTCTCCCCAACGACAGACAGACGCGCATTACGTTGCCAAGAGAGAAAGGGACGGGGCTCGGGGGTGGAAAGGGGAGGGTCGGTCGGTTGAAGGGAAGTGGGGGGGGGCGAGAGAATGTCTGTCGGGTGGTGCTGCCGAGTCTAATTTAACCCCCGGCGCTTGTCGGCCTGGCTTCGGTGCGAAATTTGATTTGGACATTTTAATATCGGGGCTATCTGCTCCCAGGCCGCGCCTTACTCGCACTCGCCCTCTCTTTCTCCGGCTGTAGCACCGAAATGCAATTCCGAGGACTTCTCCGTGACGGATTGCCGTTTATTGCCGTAAACATTCTCTCCCTCGGCAGTGCGCGCTGGCGGAGTCTTGCTGTACTCGCTCCCTCGGCTCTTGGTCGCGTGGATTAGCGCTTGGCAGTAGAAGCGAGTTTGGATTAGCGATATCGCCGGGGCGTCCGTTACGAGAGCGCGTATATAGTCTTCCAGTTGGCTGGCCTTGGCATCGGCTTTTGTCGGTAAAATTTTGCAAGCACTCCCTCTGCCTCCCTCCGGCGCAAGAGCCAGAGAGACAGAGAGAACGCTAATTAATTAATTGCGCCCGACAGGTCGCGCTCGCGCGAATAGTTTCCTAGTTGGCCGCCGCCGCTGCTGCGCTACTCGCGCTTCCGCGCCAAAGCGCTCATTATGATTTTACGCGGCAATTACTCCTGGACCACCGCCTTCCTCTTTCCATCGAGTGTCTACAACCGAGCGAGCGAGAGGGAGCGCGCGCTGCGCTGGATTAAATCCGGCTGCTGTAACTTTATCGAACTACCCTGTCCACGCTCATTTGTTTCTCCGCGCTTGACTTTCTCCCTCGAGCTTGGAAAAACTTTCTTATTGATCGGCACTTCTTATTCCATAAAAAAGAAAAAAAAATAACCAAAGAAAGTTCATCGATACGAGAGAGGCAGAGGGAGTAGAGCTTATACATAGCACCACGAGACTGAGTGCAATTGGGGAAGGGGGGGCATGATGAGGGGCGGCTTTAAACATTGAACGTTTTATTAGTCTCGTATATCGAAACTCGTTTATCAAAGGTCGCGCAATAAAAATAAGCGAGCAATGCAATATTTCTCTTGGCTCTCGTCACCCCCTTCTCTCCCCACCATATCTGCATTCTCATTGTATATCAAATGTATCCGAAATTTTGCGCCACACACACACACACACACACAGCGACGCACACATTCGGAAAATACAAAGTTGGGATTGAAAGAGTTTATAAATTTCCCTATCGCATGTGCGCAGGGAGTTTAAGAAAACCGATAAAAAGTTTTCACCTCGCATCCCTCGAGCCTCTGCGACCAGCCCCTCTACAGCCACAATCCCCCCCAACGTTCAAAGCCTCGATTTGGTCGATGCAAGAGAGGGAGAGAGCAGCCGGCAATCCTTAAAAAACTTCTAAATTATTAAATTCCTCGTGGAAACTTCAGCCTCGAGCGTTATACATATACTAGCTATACTACAAACAACAACAACAACAACAACGACGACTAGGAGGATGACGTCGACGACAAGGAGGAAAAAAAAAGTTAAATACCTGCTCGAATGTTCGTTTGCGCGCGAACAAAGCCCGAAGCGGGGGCTTGTTGAAAAAAATGAGAATTAAAGGCCCCGGCATGCAACTGGAAAAAGATGAGTCCCGGCGAAGCGGGCCATTAAGTTGCAAGCGAAGCCACGGAAGGGAGATCGAGGGGTCGAATGCTCCGGAGGCTCGGAAGCGCAATCCCAAAATCCCGCAGATAAACTCGAAAGATAATTTAATGGTATCGGTCACGGTTATATCTCCATTAGGTCTGAGCCATTTGTTGACTTATTATCCATACGTATTAAATGTGGCCACAAGCCCCTGGCGAGCGCGCGTGCCCCCGTTACACACGGACCCGCGCGCACACACATCCATTCGTCTGCTGCACGTATGTACACACCGATGGACACATAAGCACGGACTTGCAGGCTGCGACTCTGCATCCGAACGCGCGCAGCCAGATGGCACCGATGCAGGACACAATCGATGCGCGGCCCCCGAGCCTCCGTATACGTATATACCTATACGTATATATATATATAAAGCCCGCGCAGCCCGTTCGCCCAGCCTTCAGTCGGGGGCATCCACCCCCTTTCTCGCTACTACGCGTCCCTGCGCCTCTGTGCAACTGTATACCCTATACGCTCCTATGCCTCTCTCTTTCTCTTTTTCTCTCTTTCTTTCTCTCTCTCTCTCTCTCTCTCTCTCTCTCTCTCTCTCTCTCTCTCGAACAAATACGTCGATTTCGGTTAAATCGTGCAGAAAAAACGAGAAACCACCGTCGACACTCACCCCTGCACACTTGTCCCTTCTTCTGGTTGGCCAATGCTTAACAAGCGCAAACCTCGTTAAACAAAAGAAGCAAAAAAGACGAGGGAGTGAGAGAAAGAGAGGCAAATGATGAGGATAGGGGGGCAAGCGTGGAAATGCAGAAAAATTAGGAGACGCTAACGGCCTTTCGCTCGTGGAAAACGCCTGCGGGGGATGTATATAAATATGGGCAGCCCGTTGACCGAGGAGCAAAGTCTGCAGAGAAAGAGAGGAAGGGGCTGGGGATGGGGGGACATACAGTAGTCCCTTTATCCCCCGTAGTCCATCGCGGACGAGCGCATTATAATCCGAGTCTCCGGGCGCTCGGCGGTGGCGGCGGTCTAGCCCCCACCCCCGCTTGCTTCGCTAACTGTGAGATAATGCCTGCCGGCCGATGGCTAGGGAGAGAGTTAGTCCCGCGATGGAGAGTCGACTCGCGGATATAATTTTCGCGTATATAATTCGGGCGATTAAATTCGCCGGCCGTCGGAGGCCTAATCGCGCGACGTCTGCGCCTCCTCCCTCCGCCCCCGCTTTCACGAGCACACTTCCAGAGGGGTGGCTGGCCTCGGTGAACAAAGTGAAATACCTATATACACATCGAGTTAGTCGGAGGGACGAGAGAGAGAGAAATGCGGGGGCCAGACCGCATATATAGCTCACGTGAGGGCGACTCGGTAGAGCCTCCTCCTGCTCTCTCGGCACCTAGGCCGAAACGGCTACGCCGGACTGCGTCGGTACATTCCCGATTCGACGATTTCCATGACGACGGCGTGACGTAGTGCAGCAGCAGCAACGGCAGCGGCGATGCCGCCAGCGATGCGGTGGCAACGACGGCGAGGCAGCAGCACCACCACCATCCAGCAGCAGCAGCAGCAGCGCGAGCAGAGCCGGTCGATACGTCCTGCGCAGCTGGGCCTGCGCGATGAAACGCCCGTTCCACCCCACAGGGATGCTTCGTACACAGTACTCTCTCCGTATACGTATAGAGCCGCGCGGGAGAAAGACAGAGGCAGGGAGCATCGCTCCCACGTGTACTGCTCGCGAAACTCCGCTTGTGTTGGGCTCCTCCGGCACCCACGAACGCACGTATACGTGTAGTCCTGCAGCCGAGCACAGTAGCAGCACTGCCGTCGCCGCCGCCGCCTTTCAATTCCGCACATCCCTTTCCTGGCGGGCCTGCCCCTTTCTCCGACTTTCTCAGGAATTCCTTTTCTCCTTGGGCTTCCTTGATTACACATATTCTCCAGATACACAGACATACGTCTATAAGTATAGAGACAGGACAGGCTGGCTCTAGCCCTCTTCATCCCTCCGTCGCGCGAGCTGGCCAGATGGAGCCGCTGTACAAGCCCGGCGATCCCTTACGCTTTTTCCTCTATCTCCTCGGCCCTATCGGCCCCGGCGTTCTCATCGAGCTGCGCCGAGGCGCACATTGATATATAAACTGGCGATGAGAAAAAAAATCAAGAGAAAAGCCGTCGAGCAAGGGAAGGGGTTGTGTCGCTTTGCCGGCGCCTATCTGCGCCAGCTCGGTGCAGCACCGGGGCTTCCTCCCTTTCGTACGCCCATCGCCGGCGCTCGGATCTGACCTGCATATACGTCGGCACGTATACCTCTTCTCATCCGGCCGCGCTTTTTTTCCTCTCTCTCTCTCTCTCCGGTGAACGGCCGGCTCTCTTCCGCTCTCTCTTTGGTGCACTCTCGGCAGAGGGAGAGAACGCCCTCGCGCCTTCTCTCCATTAAAGCTCTAGTACACGAGGAAGACTCGAGAGGGAAAGAGGGAGGGACACTCGAGAGATGAGGCTAAATGTAAAACCGATGTTTTAGAGGCCTCCTCTCTTCTCGACGCCCCGGCAGCAGCACCTCTTGACGCTCACTCTAAGACCCGTTCAACTGCCGCTTGACGACCACGTATACGTGCGGATGCTACTTAACCTTCCTCCTCAGCCACTCACTCCGTCTCTCTCTAGATAGCCCCGACACTGCTATCGCCTGACGGCGATTAATGATGACGAGATTCTCGGACGATCGGTTCTACGGACTACACGCCGTTTTCATCCACCTCCATTCCTCTCGAGCGTTTTTTTCTTCCCGCCTCCGAGCGGGGCATCTGCCTCGAGACTTGGCAGTTTCGTTATTTTTGGATCGCTGAAAGCAGCCTCTCTTCTCCTTCCTCCTCCAAGCCCCTTATCTTTGTCTTCGCCTCCAGATATGAATCTATTCGAATATACTTCTCGGAAACGAACCCTTCTTCTTCTTCTTCTTCTTCTTCTTCTTCTTCTTCTTCTTCTTCTGCTTTTACTTCTTCTACATTTCGCTTCTTGCTTCTCTTCTTACTCGTTTTTAAGAGGACCGCGAAAATTGTTTTAACGAGACAATTATTCGCCAGCTGACGATTAACGCTCTTCGATGTATAATGCCAAACGTTTATTTCCCGCAGTGAGCACAAAGAATTTGTCAACGCCTACGTATACTTAGCCGACTAACCCGATCTCTCTTCCTCTCGTCGTTACACCTTGACCAAGCGTCCGAGCTGTAATTTATCTTGACACATCGTTTCAGCGCTCGATCTTATCTGCCTTCAAAATTTCCGCCCGAAAATTCTTCCCCCTTGGTCCTATTAATATCCCCGAAGATTAAAAAAAAGAAGAAGGAGAAAAAAGGAGTAGAGAAGCACAGGTCGACGTTTAAAGCCGTGCGGCCGTTGTCGCTCCCATCTACACTTGGCATCGTCGTCCCACGCACGACGAGCGACGATTAATGACCCGGTAATTTTCCGTGCCGCTCGCTTTGTTTCAGCGACTCCCCCCCGTTAATGCACGCACGCAGAGGACGCACAGACACACACACATGGCTACGGAGGCTTGTGGTCTGTCGGACATACGTCATACGAGAAATACGCGGATAGATTCGACGGGCCACTGCGAGATTCGGAGATTGATGCGGACACGCGCGCGACGCCCGGTTAAGAATCGAATTATGCACTTAGCCCCGATGTTGTCGTCGCGCCAACAGAGAGAAAGGCAGACTGCCTCCTTTGGACAAATTGATGATTATGACGCAGGAGATTAATGTATCTGCTTTCTCGCTCATCTCTCATATAATTCTCTCTCTCTCTTTCTCTCACTTCTCGTTGGTGATCGAAAACAGAGGACATCGGCGACATTTGGTGTTTTCGTGTTTGCCGCTTAATGGGGCGGGAGAGCTTTTAAATGTTTCATCGGTCGCGACGCTACGTTATCCGACTGTTGGCCACAGAATTATCCCTTTAATACTTTAAGCGCCTTCGAGTGGATCTATCCTTCTCTCTCTTAGTCCCTGTGGCGCGACGTTTTTCCAAAGGTGGCAGTAGGGGGAGTGTCGAGCCTTTTTGATGTGGCTTGTCTACGCATTCATGTTCGTATTTTTATTAATGACGTTTCTCAGTCTTTTGTGCTCATCCCCTTAATTTCTCTAATGGTTGTATTAATATGACTCCTTTGATATCATCCAGACTTTTACCAGCTGAAATTCCGTGAAATTAAACGGCTTCCTTTTTGCCAATTAACAAGTGAACTTGGATAGCTTAATCATGGCGGCTTGAAGTATCAAAAAGTGCCTTTTTTACGTAGGCTGAAGTTTAATGAAATTTTAGATTAAAAAATTTAACAAAAAAAGAAAACGAATTTTCAACGATAATTTTTTTCCGTTCGTTATGCTGCACAAACAAATGCTGTGTTACGAGGAGCAAACAAAAAATAACAAACCCTTAAAAGAATTGTTATGCCGTCCGAGATGAAGAAAAAAAAACAAGCATCATTACGAGTCTATGTTTTCCAAACGAAAAACGAAAGGAAAAAACATAACCACATCTCTCCTTTCCTCGAAGCACAACAAAACTTAAGCCTAACAAAGCCTAACACGTCGTAAATCCACAAACATAAAGAGAAATCAAGTCAATGTGTATCTCGGCCGCTAACGGCCATTGCCACATATCCCCGAGCCACATTTCGTTCTCGTCTTTCTCTCTGGAAAAAGATGGAGAAAAAAAAGAAAAAAGTCCAAGGCAGAGCGCGTCTTAAAAACACATATCTCGCGTCGGTCTATTCCAATATTTATTTATGAGCTCTCAGTCCGTCCGGTGGCCTCTGCCATAATGAATACACACTTTGGCGCTGGTCGTTTCGCGAGAGTTATACATCGGCGTCGAAATAAGACCGCTCTCCGGGGCAATATCTCAGAATTTCTGGAAATGAATAAACCAGCCGAAGCTAGATCGTTGTCATCGTTCGTCGGCGTCGATAAATAAATCCAAACGGGCGTTGAGACTATACGCACCTCGTAATTTCCCGGCGGACGCTCGCGCGCGCGCACCCGATGCCCTGCACAGTTATATATACGTATGTATGTAGCTGGGGTGCAGGGCCGAGGTGCCGATGGGATGGCGGGGGTGGAAACGAGGCAAACTCTCCTCGTCTATTTGTCTTATCGGGCGTCGGTTCGACAGCTGTCGTCCCGATTCTGTAAAGTGTCGCGACTTGGCGCGACCCCTGACTTTCTGCGCCCGCCGCCGCACCTCACCCCCTACGCTCTCGCACAGCCAGCCCCCGCTGTGGCGCGAACACACAGAGAGACTCCTCGACATATGTTCATTACTCGCGCTTACGCACGCCTTTGCCGGCGCGTGTGCAGGAGCGATTTTATATACGCCGGCACTAGGAGTAGGCGCGAGGAGCCGCGTGCTCTTTGCCGCACATATGCTCGACGCGCGTTGGCCACGGATTCCCAGCCCCATACTCTCCGCTTCCATTCGATTTCCCCGGCTCCTTTTATTCCCGCAGCCCCGAGTATTCGCGCGTTCTCGCGGCTTATTTTTTTTCTCACCCGCCAATTCGTTCTTGCGCGCTTGCTCAAGCCTTTTCTCTCGCCCACCCTCTCCGGGCGCATTTTCTATTTACGCACATCTCTCTCTCTCTCTCTCTCTCTCTCTCTCTCTCTCTCTCGGCTGCAGCTGGCTTTTGTCCTCGGCTTCTATTTGTCCTCTTTTGTCCGCTGGCCCTCCGTCCGGTGCTTGCGTGGCGCATCGGCGGCGACGATGACGACGGCGGCAGCCTACCACCCCCAGGTAGTCTCGTTGGCTGGCCCTCGATGCCGTCCATTCTCCGGGACGTCAATGCCGATAGAAATCTCGCGGGCTCTCGCACGTGCACTCAGCTTCTCCGGCGCTCGTGTCATATCGTCTCGGCGATTCTGCTCGTCGATCTCGAATGGAGCGGCCACGACGCCTGGCTAACGCGCTTTTTTTCTCCCTCCCCCGTATACGCATTCACACGCCCTCGTAGTCGGCACGTCGGACTTTTTTTCCCGCCTCGCTTTACCTCGCACCAGACTCTACCCCCAGCCTACGTCCGCAGCGCAGAGTCGCTTCTTTTTTTTGCTCAATTCCCCTCTTGTGTTCTCGCGGGCGTTGGCGTCGAACGGCCCGACGCAGTGGCGGTAGCGAACAAAAAAGGTAGGAAGAAAAAAGGAGAAGAGAGCGCGAGAGAGGGAGGCAAAAAAAAATTAGCGCCAGGCTCGTACAAAATGTTACATTATAATGGATGTGCCCGGGCGCACTAGCAGAGCCGCGGACACAAAGGGGATGCGTGGTCCTTTTTACGTCATATTTCGGTCCGCGTGAAGCCCCGGCTTCCCCCATCCCCGTCGTTGAAGCTCGTTTTCAGCCGGATCTGAAAGAGAGAGCGAGGGAAAGTACAAGGGAGCAGTTGGCCCTCTCGGTTTTATCGCGGGCTTTGCTCGAGCGACGTGTCGAAGTTTAATTAAAAATTGCGTTGTTAAGGTTTTTGACCGGCTCCGAGCGGCAGAAGCTCGGCTCTGGGCCACTTTAATGAAAGTTCAATGTAATGGCTTGTGGAGTAGCGACGCACAATATACAGAGACACGTTGCGGATCAGCAGGGTATATATTTTAACGAGAAATTACCGATCCGCACCGCCGGCTTAAGCTTGATTTTCTATAAATTTTTCCTCGGGGAAAAGGGAGCGAGCGAGAGAAAGAGCTAATGCTTGAATTATGCGCTTTCAGTCACGTGGCCCAATTAATTTCCACACAAAGCGCAATCTTGCGTGAAACGCTCGAACGCATAACTCCAATTTTGTATATGGCCAAGGTTATTACCAAGCCTAATGAACTTAGCAATCGCAATCTACGTTGAAGCGGCATCCCAAAAATGCCTACTCCCCTCCCCTCCATCTCGTCCGAAAATTCAAGATTAAATCCCCGGTGCCTCGCATCGGCCATATGTTGCCCGTCTTGCACATATATACGCCGCATAAATTCATCCACACGCTCGGTTACGGTGAGCCAAAAAAGAAAAGCGGCGTGGGGCGGGGGAAGGAGGAAGGCGGATGGTGTGTTGCTGGCTATGGAGAGATGCTGAAAACATGAGTTACGCGTGATTTGCATGCAAAGCAGATTGGCGCTGGCCGCGCTTCCGTCGGAACTGAGAGAGAGCCTCGAAAAATCTCGGCTATACGGGGCGTCGAGTGGCCTAAACGCGCGCTAGCGCAAAAGAGCAGACGGACACGGCACATTCACACGCATATCACATGCACACATGCAAGAAGAGAGAGAGAGAGAGAGAGAGAGAGAGAGAGAGAGCCCGACAGACACATGTTGGCCGAGCTTTCAGATTAAAACGTCGCCGGCGAATGATTTATGCCCGCGTGTGTATACACGTCGGCCGGAATGAAATTGACGACGCGCGCCCCCAGGCTGACACACTTTCGAACGCTGTGCCAGGAGGTCGCTAGCGGAGAAAAGCCATGGCCCAGGCTGGGGAGGGAGGTGAGTTGATAGAACGGCCCGGGATCCCATTTACCTTCGTCCCTTATTTAATTTTGCGGCTCTCTTGCGGGCCACGAGAAAAGCCCTCGGGCCGGGGAGATGGAGCGGCGACGACGATGTATCGACGAGGGAAAGCTGTTGTGTCGCTGTTTTATCGCGACAATAAGCCTGCTTACAGTAGGCAACCACGGGAAATTGGCAGAAGAAACCCTAGGCCCCTCGGCGAACTTTCCTGGATTTTAGTTATTGTTAGGCGCGCGCAGACGCACACACACACACACGCCGAGCTTTTACAGAGTTTCGAATGCAGGATCCGCCTGGCGATGATTTCGGAAGACTCGCTAACCAGAAAAGTTAGCCGCTCTTTAGCGAGGATGTTTGCATAAAAGCTGTGCGTGTGTGTGAACGCGTGGAAACCTCTTTAACTTCATGTCAAAGCGATTAATTTCATCCGAAGTAGTTAAAGCTGCCGAGCACGCGAGCTAAATTCGATAAAAAACCAAATGCATCATATAATTTCGTTTTGTTCGCGCTTCTTTTTTTTCTTTAACGTCGCCGCAAATTCGATTGAATAATTTTTTGAAAACACTCGCATCAGATAATTTCTGTGAGGGCGAGTGGCGCGCGGTATAACGTAACGCGCGTCATCGTTTCATAGCCGCGAGTATGAAATTCAGGTTGAATAAAGCATAACACACATTGCCGAATCCGCAAGTTTTTTTCCGGCGAAACATCCACTATGCGCTCGATGTGTTTTTATATCCTCATTCGATTGTTAGATAAAGGTGCTCGGTCTACTGGAATGCCGTGTGAGCAAAAGAGAGGAAGAAAGACTGACCTATTTCACGATACACATGCGTCCTCGTCGCAAATACATATACGCCACATATCCCGGGAAACGTATCGCGCGTGAGAAAAATCGATAGCTTTATATTTTTCGCTATGCTTTTCATTACACACAATTCCCATACAATTCCCCCCTCCGCCTCGCTCTATCTTTCGTTCTTGCTTATCAACATTCTCATCAGTCGCTTGGAATAAAAATCTAAAAACATCCTCGGACTCATTCGACCGACATACCCCATTTATCCCGAAATAACAGATGGAAATAAAACACAGAAAGAGAGAGGCAGAGATGTAGAGAGGGAGGAGAAACGAAAATACCATCTCTTATCGGTGCAGCAGTGGCTAGTATATCTCGGTAACCTGCCACAGCATAATTCCAATAGCAGAGAGCAAGGGAGAGAGATGGATCTACAAGCAGTTGAGGGTATCGCCGGATAGGCAGGCTCGCATAGAGCGCGAGTGCGGGGGGTGGCTGTAGGCCTCACGTAAAATGACGCGACCCAAATTCGCGGCTCTGACACTCGCGGGGGCCTATGCCGTCCGCAGGGCGCATTGGTTATTATCTTAATTATCCAGCGGCTGAGCCGTCGATCCGCTGTCGGATAGCGGCGCACCGGGGCGTCACACACGCCTCTCGCGCCTTGTAATTGAGCCGATGCCGCAGCTCTTGGCCCTCCATCCCAGCCCCCCGATGACTTTCAATTTCGCTCGTACACCAGACGAGAGCTGCCGCTGGGGCGCACCTGTAACAGCCGTCGACAGCCGACGTCCCTCAAACGTCGTGTATCTCCATGGACAATGTTTTGCCGGCTTGTTCAACGCACACCGCACGAGGCCTCTTTCTCCCTCCAACTACCCGGGGAGCTTCGAGTTTGCAGGATAAATTTTTTATCATTCCCCCGTATTCGGGCGGATCGAAGCCTCGCTCGCCTAGCATTTTTGCTAATTCCCAACGTCAAGCTCGTGCTCCCAGCATTTCCGCGCGCCTGAATCATTTGTCCGCCCAGCGGCCGTTTACGTGCCGGTATATCGCCGGGGGCGTATATGCCCTTGCCATTTTCTTCCGAAATGGCCTTGCATATTTCTCCCCTTCGGCGCGGGCCATATACACGCGACTCCATTTCCGCGGAGAAATTCCCGAGCCTTTGGACGATTTTTCGCGCTACGGAAGCCGAGGTGGAATGACAAGGCGCTTTGTCAGGCTCATAAAACGACGCGCGCTTCTGCGATCCGCACCCTTACCACCCGTCCATACCCTCTCTCTCTCTCTCTCTCTCTCTTTCTCGTCCGCTATATGTGCCTCGATAATAAAGCCGATGCAGAATATCTTGTTAAAGAATGTGCCATTTCATATGCTCCGGGTCGACATGTGCCGTTTCTCATAAGCCATTAAGAGGAGCACGAGAGGAGGACGTGTCGACGGGAGAGAAACAGGGATGCACAATCCAATTGCGCTTTCGGAAAATGTAACCGACGATCGTTTCTGTCACCGACTACCAAATATTCCAGCCGTGAATCCTAGCACGCATACAGTGCCGTGCACTAGTGCAAAAAGCCCTTTTTCTCTCTGGCCCAACAAACAGCAACCGCACGGGCTCATTCTGCCCATGGACAGATGCATAAAGCGGGGCAGACGTTGCATCAGGCAGTGCGAGGGCTGCGAACGCACACATTAGCCGATGGCCCAAGCGTTTTCAACAGGTCGACGCGTAACTGCTTTGGTGGTAATGGCGAGCCGACGAATTCGAGCCTGCGAACGTCGGAGTTTCGGACCACCGGTGCTGCCGAGCAGAGCAGCAGCAGGGGCCGCGTAAAAACGAGGCCCAGTATTTCAGAGAGCCAAGCGGAGGCTGGTAATGCGCGTCGAATAACGCCTGCCCGCGGAAGTCGAGAGCTGTACTGGGAATAGCTCCCTCTCCCGTTTGCCAGCAGCCGCGGCCGTTTCGCGGGAACGAGCTGCAGCACGCGCGCGCGCCTGTGCGGGCGACGAGTTATAAAGAGCGAATAATTTTGGGAAAAGTGATTTCGCGGCCGCTGAAGTATATACTCTGCCCCGCTCGCTGCCCGTCACCGCGCTCATCCAGCCCCCATTTTCACTGCTCTTTCACTCGTTGCAGTTATTTTGGAAAATCAATAAACGCCGTGCAGCTTCCTCCCGTTCGCTGAGAATTCTGCCGCAGAGATGGCGAAATACGGGGAAGGGCTTGGAAGTTGTATGCATCGATCGAAAGATTATTTCGGCTCGGCGTAAAACTATTGGGAAATATGGCGAAAAGACATCGCGACGATGTATATATAACTCCCCAAAGAGTTTCAATACACACGGACGATAAGGCGCAGAGGTGTGGGGGGCAGGCGCTGGCCCGGTGGAGGTTCGCATATAAGCGTGCACAGCTTAAACTTATTATCCTAAAACTGTTATCTTAATCGCATTAGGTTATGGAAATATCTTTAATCGCTTTCGCCCGGCAGCAGCAGCAGCAGCAGACAATTCCTATATTTTACTAATCCATTAGGTTATAGAGGAATTTTAACGTCTTTGTTTGCGGGGCCCTGGCGCAATTTAATTGACTTCTTATTGAACTTGCGCGCGCGCGCGCGCTAAGTCGGCATAACAAACGACGCGGCCCCAGAGGGCTTCTCGTTTAATTATAACGAAATTTTCTTATACCCCGAGCCCTTTCGGCCGCTTCGCTCCTCTTTTCCTCTCTCTCCCTTTTATCTCTCTCTATCTCTCTTGCTATGACTTATACTAATTCCTCGCGAACTTTTTGCCGAGGGATTAGCCGCGCGAACTATCAATTAACGTTAGGAGAAACTTAAACAGCCAAGGGACAAAGTCGGCTTTGTACTTTTCCACCCCTACCCCCTTCTCTCCTTGATATATACAGCCAAAGCAGCATCGCAGCCTGTGAAAAACTCGCTCTTATCGCAACGAGACGATCCGCTGGAGAAAAGCGGGAGAGAGAGGGGGAGAGAAGTCTTAACCCTATCTCTCCCTCTCTTTACGTGCAAATGTTGCTTTTGGCGAACAATCCCGGCGCAGGCGTATCGCGCGGCCTCGCGTTGGCCTCTCCGCGCGGCGTGCGCCATATGTCACGTTACGCAGCTATTGTGGCAAGCAGCGGGCTTTGTGGATGGAGACTGGCACGTGGAAAGAAAGAAGCCGCGGGTGGCTGTTGCTGCTGCTTCTGCACGCGCGGGCAAGAAAATCAAAAAGTCGCGCGCGCTGCCGCGTTGTAGCCTTGGCAAAGCCGCGCGCGTTTTTGTATTCGCCCCCTTGGCAAGCGCACATCGCCTCTCTCCCATTGTGTCTGCTTAGCCCCTTTTCCGCGGGAAACTTTATTGTACGGCGCGGGCAAAGGGCTCGTGCGCGCTCGCTTCTTTCTTGATTAGACCTCGTTAATGATAGTGAACTTGTGGAGTGGCTCTCCGGCCTTTATCCTCCCGAGGGATGTGAGCCAGCAGAGCTCTCGTCGGTTCATTTAAATTCTCTGCGTACGGGCATTGTTTTAAATGTTATATGCCAAGAGAGCCGTGTGATAAAAACAAAAAAAAGGGACGCCCAGTGTGTCGCAGCTCTTATATGCACCCCGGTGCAGCAGCTGTTGTTCAAGCAGAATTAATATTTCCAGCAACAAAGCGAATACACATTCCAAGCTCATTTTAACGATAAGCCTAGTCAGTCAAGCCTTTTTCCAGAAGCAACTATAACAATTGCATTATATGAAATCCTCGCGGGCCTTAGCCCGAGGAGTCGCAGCTCCGGACGATAAATATAATAGATCCCCGCGCGGATAAGCTAACGTGGCATTTCAAAGCTTTTCTCTCCGACTCCGTCGAATGAAGCCATATCCCTAGACGGACGCGTCTGGATAGACAAGCGTTATCCCTCACCTGCCCGGCTCTCCCCCCATTGCTCGTGAGGCCCCAAGAGAAGTATAGCAGGACTGACATAACGAATCGAAATTTTCGCCGGTTACAGGGTGCAGACTGCAGCAAGAGCGTATGCCGGGTATTGTGCTCGAGCCACGGCCAGTACGGCGGGGGCATGTGCCACTGCGAGGAAGGCTGGAAGGGGGCCGAGTGCGACATACCGCTCGGCGACTGCCAGGTCCCCGACTGCAATCAACACGGACAATGCGTCAGAGGATCCTGCGTCTGCAATCCAGGATGGAAGGGAGACTTTTGCTCCGAACGTAAGTCTATCTATATACATACATGTATCGATCTATGACTACCCCCCGTCCCCCCGATCGGATTATTGAACCCCAGGATTTTCTGGTTTTCGGCTCGGATGGTTATAGGGTGAGAGGTAATGGGAAAAAGTGCCAAGCCCGCCGCCGACACTTGCGCTCCCCGTGCATAAATTGGGAGGCGGCCTATCTCTCCAATGCATACTAATTCGGAGATTATTAATGCGAGGCGGCAAGGGAGGGGCTGAGCTCTCGAGAGTAAGGTGGCTCTCCCCCTCTCCCTCTGCTTATACGCAGCTCTGACAGCTTCTTATTCGTCTTATTTAAGCGGGACTGACTGGCTGGATAATTACCGGCGAGCTTTGTCGAACGTTTACGGGCTCGCGTGGAAAATTTAGCTCAATCCGGTTTACACGCCGGGCTTAATTGCGCTGCGACGATTACGCGTGTTTACTCGCGGCTCTTGTTTCAAAGCCCAGAGCGTTTTCTCGGAAAGACCGAGAAACCCGGTCACCGCAAACCTTGGGCTTTCAATATTTTTTTCTGCGATAACTTTTTCACCCAACGTTCTTCGGCATATCGGTGAAACGCGTGCTTTTTCGAAATTTTTTGGTCGTTCGGAAAATCAACTTTTTCTCTTTAACGTTCGTTTCGGTTATAATTAGGGATTAAACAAACATTTCAACTGCGCAACGTCGACGTGTCAGAGTAAGAACGTTCATACGTATACTAGGGGCGAATTGAATCCGCAGTTAGTACAGCGAAGTTTTGAAAACATTATACGTCTGGGGCTGTTTCGGTCGCGTTGTTCCATCGTTAATTGAAGCGCGAGAGCAAGCGAATGCCAGAATCGTCGCATATTTGATGCCCGGATTTACCCGGCAGGCTTACTGTTTTCGTTTGATTCGCATATGAGTTTACTATTCGAATTGTTTAATGCACGAGATAGCGCGAGAAAACACATCTGCCGCCTGCACATACATCTCTCTTCCTCTCGCTCGTGCGCATACTTCGGGTAAACTTTAAAGCCCCGAAGTTAATGAAAATTATGCTCTAATAAACGAGTCGGTGTAATCTAAATGAAATAAAATGCCGCGGATAATTCTGGAGCTTCGCGCTCGAGTGCACGGATCGATGCGCCAGATTACGGAGGTGTATACATTAGCTTAGAAACTCGGATTCTGTCGTTTTGACATTATGCCGTCTGACGCGAAAGTGGAACGAGATTAAACAAAAATTCAAACGACTCGACCGAGCGAGTTTATAAATACCCCCCGAGTTTTTCCCATCAACTCGCGCATAGAGGTCTATACGTTCGTATAACAAAATCGGCAGATCTATTTTTGTTGCCTGAAATAAATAACCTTATTTCCGCGATTCGATAAGATATCGTCGTAGTCGTCGTAGCAAGTCCGTCTCCGTTTCTTTTTCTCTTGCTTTTGACAGTAAAATCGAAAATAAGGCAGTTGGTTGGGGCATAAGGGAGGGTGGGGCGAGGGGAAAAGAGTTCGCTATCTGCATCGAACGTAGATTCAAAGATGCGAGTGGTAGTAGTAGTCGGGGAACAAAGTTATATTCAAAAGACAGACTTGCAGGAATATAGATAGATATTCCGGTAAGGGAATTTGCGAGAATGCGACTGACCTTTTAAACTTTCCGCCATTTCGTGTCACTTAGCGAACAAAACTCGAAAAGTGGAAAGGGGGCGGAGAGGGGGGGGTGGGTGGGTAGGGGCGGGGTTATGTAGTCGCGCCTCGTTTTCCGAGAGACGTACTCCACATGCGGAATTAGGTAAGCTGCGAGAGACGAGGTAATTTGTTTACTTCCGTGGCTTTGTCGCGACGTCGCCGGCAATTTAGCCAGCCGCCCTTTAAAACGGACCTAATTTTTGCGAAATTTCAACAATATTTCGTTACCGCGAATTTCAGTATGCGCCTGGTAGCGGCGGCCCGGAAATATTAAATTCTTTGTTGCTGCGCGCGCGTTACGTAGTTACTCGCGAAATTCACCAAGAGTGCTTGTTTGCTCGCGGTTGTTATTCGCGACAAAGCGCCCTTTCGCTCGGAGATCTCGATGGGAAAATTGAGGAAACTCGGTGCGCACGGAAAGCAAACGCAAACTGATCGGCTGATGCCGTTTGTTCGCAGCGGACTGTCCGGACCCGAGCTGCAGCAATCACGGGGCTTGCGTGGCCGGCAAGTGCTACTGCAAGGCCGGCTGGCAAGGGGAGCGCTGCGACCAGGTCGACCAGCAAGTCTACAAGTGTTTGCCGGGCTGCTCGGACCACGGCACCTACGACCTCGAGACCGCCGCGTGCATCTGCGACGAGCACTGGACCGGCGTCGACTGCGCCCAACAGAGCTGCGGCCTCGACTGCGGACCCCACGGCACCTGCGAGAAGGGACGCTGCAAGTCAGTCTTTCGCTATACTTTTTATTACTCTCTCCTATTGCCACATATGCGCGACTATTGCACGCCGGAGGTCGTCTGTTTGCAGGTGCCACGATAATTGGACGGGGGCTAAGTGCGACCAGAAGCCTTGCGACCCGCGCTGCGCCGAGCACGGCCAGTGCAGGAACGGAACTTGCGTCTGCAGTCAAGGATGGAACGGCAAACACTGCACCCTGCGTAAGTTTTATTCGCTTATTCAACGAAATTATTTTAATACTTGAACACTTTTTTATAGATTTAGCGTTAATTAAAAACGAGTTTTCATTAAAAGTCGTAGTTGGCGCGTTTTATTAATCTGTTTATAAAGATACGTTGAATATTTCACGTGCTAGAAGGCCTTTTTTTAATAATGATTAAAATTCACCGGCAGTCGGGAGGTTTGTGAAAACCAATCTCGGTAATTCGTAGAGATTCCTTAACTTTTTACCCGGGAATTACAAACAATAGTTTAAAAAAAAGTAATATTTAACTAAAATTGCCACACACGCATTTTTCGCAAGTTAAACGTTTTCTCTGTCATGATTACTGCTGCTCTCGGGCCGATGAGCGTTGAGCGCAAAAAGCTTCTAGGAGAATCTTCCGGGGGAAAAACGGTTTTCCGATTAAAACAAGCACTTTCCTCGAGTCTTAGCCACTTTCATCAAACCAGCGTTACATCTCCGGAAAAAAGAGAGGATAAAAAAAGGGCGCGGTAAAGGTGGGCTGGGGTGAAGCGAAAATAAAACACGGGAGTAAAAAGAGCCAGCGAGGGATGGACTGGGCTCGCTGGAAAGAGGATGAGGTCGAGGCCGGGGAGGGATATGGCTGGCGGCGGCGGCGGCCATTCTTATAAAAAACGATGCACTCCAGCGAAGTAAAACGATTAACGGGCGAAACGGCGCACGTAAATTTTCCTTTTCAGCGGGCTGCGAGAACAAATGCAGCGGACACGGCTCGTGCACTCCGGTAGGCGGCGAGTCCAGCTGCGAGTGCCTCGACGGCTGGGCCGGCCGGGACTGCAGCATCCCCCTTGAAATGGACTGCGACGACGACATCGACAACGACGGCGGTGAGGGATAATCAAATAAATACCGACCCCCACCCGCCATCCCCAATATCGCCGAGCCTAGCCTAGCCTAGCCCTCCTCTCTTTCCCTTTGCTCTTGCCGCTTTTTTCACTCACCCCCTCTATATCTCTGCCGACAATTTTAGCACTACCTCCAACCTTCGCTATATTTTTTTTTGTGCACCGGTTGCATTTTTTTGTCTTTGCGCGATGTTCTAGTAGCGGTCGAAATTTTTGCGACTCCATATTTTACGCGTCTCTATCCCCGTTGATGTTTATAATTTAGCCGAGCGAATAATTTTACAAAGCCACACGCACCCGCAAATCCAGTAATTTCAATTTCGCGTAACGCGTATAAAATTAAAACGCGGACGCTTCCATTCTCTGTATTATCTCTTTTGTTCTCTTTTTAATAAAAGGAAAGAAATTTTTCAAATCGACAGCTCTCGCTCCTGCGCACCGTTGGCTGTTCTCTCTTCCGCTTTCAATTTATCCCTATTTTTGTTTCATTCGTCTTTTTCTCCCCGGCTACCTCCCCCTGTACGTAATGAATTTAAAATATATAACATTTTTTTCCGACTGCCCTCGCGAGTACCCGTTTCACCGACAGCTTTTTCCGTTTATTAGCCGCCTTTTCAATAACAATAAAGCTTTTTGTCACATTTTGCGTGCTGGATATTTACAATGGACGCCTGAGGTTATATCACGTCCTTGCGAAACCCAATAATTTCATCTGGCACATAGAGTTAACTTTTTTCGCTCTCGCTAATTTTCTACCTTACGCTCTCACGACTGATTAATAAATATATTTTATGAAAAAAGAACGCATTTAATTGACATAAAAAAATAATTATAATACACATTCATATAGCGCGATTAATCGCTGATAAATTTAATTAAGCATAACCGGCAAAGGGTTGTTTATTATATTTTAATCGATTAAACACATTAAGTTTCAACGTAATTCCATCTTTCTTTTAAAGCCTAATAAAGCCTTTAATTGCCTTATAAATATTACAAAGCAAGTTCAAATCAATTTGAGCACTCGGAAGTTCAAGTCATGTCCAATCTGTTTATCATTTCCTGTACAGCGTAACGCAATTACAATATTCAAAAACAAGCGTATATCCAGGCACGCCGATTTAATTTAAATTTCAAGACACGAAACTCCACAGCCGAACAATACCCATAGCAGAAGCAGCACATCGTAGCCGATTAAGATTTTTATAAATTTCCTTTTCCAAACGGGAAATCGCAAATCAGCGTCAAGACCACTTTTCGTTCGTTAAAACTCATTCAACCGCCGCGTGGGTCCGAAAATTAATCTGTTAAGCTGGAGATCGAGGATCTTTTGTGCGTGCGCGCGCGCGCCCGTTTGCTCTGAATGTCCTCGACAATTATCAAGCCAGCCTCGGAGATTCGCTTAACGAGTGCAAAACTCCGAGCGTCTACCCGAGTTTCTCCGCTCTACATCCGATGCGAAGCTAGGTAAAGTAACATCAGCGAGAATGATCATTATCTGTGGCAGACGGTACGAAGGACTGCGCGGACAGCGAGTGCTGCTCGCAGAAGGTGTGCATGGACCATCTGATGTGCATCGCGAGCAAGGACCCGGTGGAGGTGCTGCTGCGCAAGCAGCCGCCGAGCGTCACGGCGACGTTCTACCAGCGCGTCAAGTTCCTTATCGAGGAGAACAGCGTGCAGAGCTACGCCCGCTTGGACGAGTACAGCGAGAGGTAAGCAGACGCCAGTTTACTCCTACCACCCTCTCTCTCTCTCTCTCGTAATTTAAGCCGCGACCGAGCGAGCCCCAGCTCTCCCGTCCTCTCTTTCTCCGTACACAAAGCTGAGGGAGAGGGGGGGGGCGGGCGGGGGAGGCAGCGGACTGCTGCCTTTGTGCATTTATTACATTAATCCGAACTATGCGGGCTGCGATTCGCAAAGAGACGCGCGAGCAGCACTCAGCCCACCTACTTCTCCCTGACTACGCGATGGAAAAAAATTTTAATCAAACTCCCCGAGCGAGTCCCCCGCTCTTGCCGAGCGGCTGATTAAGCTCGGGGAAAAAAGCGCGACCGCCCCCATCTCCTTCGCGGATCATCCGCACGGCCGGAGGAAGAAGGAGAGGAAATCTCAACACCCCCTCTTGAGCCCCTTAGGGCTGCGAGGGGCACGGGCCACGGCCTCGCCGGACGACGCGCCGGCGGCCTGCCTTCTCTTCCGCTTCTTTCTTATTCTTCTACCTCTTCTACTTCTTCTTCTTCTTCTTCCTCCGGCCCCGACACGTAAATCAAGATATACGTAGTTTTAAAGTACCATAGACGATACTACTGCATGCCCCGTTCATATATATATAGATACGTATAGAATTTTAGCCGGGGGATGATCGATCGTATTGCTTATGGAAATGGAAGCACTAACTCTGCATCCCTATAAATTCACGACGCGTTTACTTCCAGCTTCGTCTTGTCTACATTTTATATTTTATTTTTAATTCAACCATACCGATATGGACATTTTTTCGTCAATGGAATACGCTCACTTTGTTACGAGCGAATGAAAAAAAACAAAATTATTAAATTGAAAATAGCGAATAAATAATCTTTTACGGGTGCCGGGCCAGTTGGCGGTATACCCCACCGCTCTCGCGCTCTCTCTCCTTCGTCGAGGAAAAATTGTATTCCAAGAGGATGATAATATCCGTCTTTACGACTAAACGCGGAGTCCCGTCATAAAATTAATAATAAAAAGCTCGCCGGAAGCACAAAGCTCGAGGTTCTTATGCGGGATTTTTCCATAACGAGCAAAGATCGACCATCCGCCCAGGCCTCCAAGCCCTCTTCGCTCGAAAAAAAATACATGAATGATAAGAAAAGCAGTCTGAAGAGCGGGTATAGGCTGCGCGCGATCGAACGAAATGATGAGAGAAAAAGAGTAAGAGAGAGAGAGAGAGAGAGAAAGAGAGAGTGAGAGTAAGTGAGTGAGAGAGAAAGAAAGCGAAAAAAAGCGAAGGCGGCAAGTCCCGTGACGGCCACCCTCCAATCTGTTTCATTAAATGCAAAGTGGTGACTTAGCATAAGCCAAAAAAGAAGCACGAAACAGCGGCAAACAATGCGCGATGACAATAACAACGACTACAACAACAAATTCAAAAGATTAACAAGAAATAAATACGAAATAAATAAATATATACATCTATATTATATGCAAGAGAAATAAGTAATATGAGAAAAATAAACAAAGTCGGAAAAATGCCCGCCGAGACCACTTCCGCCTTCGCCGCAGCAGCAGCCGCCGAGCAAAAAAGAAGAAACATATAGAGAGTATAAGAGGGGCGACGATAAAAGCAAAAGAGAAAGAGGAGAAAAGAAAAAGAAAAAGAGAAGGAGAGAGAGAGAGAGAGAAAAAGGAAAAAAAACAGAAAAGGGAGAGAACCCTCTTTGAGCCTTCCTCCGCTCCTTGTGTATCACCTCCCCCTTCTTGCCCTCCCACGAATGCCAGAAGCACTGAAACCACCTCGGAAACGCGCCGATCAAAGAATCTCTCTATTTGCTCTTCCGATTCCCGGCCCGGGACTCTGGCGCGCATTATCGCCGGGGCCAGCTTTGAAATTAACTCGCTTTCCACTTTTAAACTCTCCCCCGTTCCGATGCGCCGTCGCTTGTTTATGTTTTTCTTCTCGCCGAGCAATCCCGATTAATCGACTGGTTATATACGGGGATACGCGAGTGTAGAGGCGCGATGGTTGACGACATACCGGCTTTTCGGATGAAACTTTTCCTTTTCCGTTTATTTTTTTTTTTTGTTTTATTGTATGGTTATTAAGGCTTTGAGTCCGCGGAATAATATGTATATCGTGTTGGGATAAAAAATTTTGTCACAAGTCATAGCGGGCACAGAATGGGGATAACGTAAAGTTGGGGCTCTATGCTGGTCGGCGCTTTATACGAGGTGTGAGAAGTTGCAAAACTCTCAAAGTGCCTTTGGTGTTCGCGGGATTCGTGTTCGTCGTCTAGTGTTGCTCTTTTGTGTATAACCCACCTAACCCTCGAAACCTCAAGCCCATCTCATCTGAGCCCACTGTGGCCCAACTAGCGGGACTATAATAACAACAACAAAATATATATATATATGTCAAAGAATTTTAAAACAACAACAGCAACAACAAAAAATACTAAATTTTTTCTCGAAACTTTGGTGCAGTAAATAACTAAAGTTCCTGTGGCAACTGCTTTTTTTACGAAACTTGCAATCAGTTTAACTTTTAATTATAATTTTTTTTACATTGTACAGAGCGCGTCATATCATTTTTTTTCGGAGGATAAAAGTATTTTTAAAATTTCGAATTCTGTTTGTAAATTGCTTGAAGCTACGTAAGTTGCCAAAAACTTAGCGAAATATAATTGTAGTTACATCAAAAGCATCGCAAACGCTTCTAAGAAATTAAAGTACCGAAATTGACTTCAAACTGAAACTAAATGAGTAATCTACTTTGAAAATTTTTTAAAATTACAAGTTTTTTTAAAAGTTATGATAATAACGTAATTCACATTTAAATAAATTATATTTAGTACCCAAATAGAGGATACTTCTTTGCAGTGATTAATATTAAAATCGTACTCTTTCAAAATCATAATAATACAAATCCAATATTTCTCTTCGAATAAGCGTTGAAACAAAAATATACATTGAGTATAGATTAACTTTTAATTACAATACGAAAAATTTACTGTATTTAGATTGTATTTATAAATGTTATCTTTAAACTAAAAATTTATAAATAATACGTGAATACAAAGAAAAAAGCTATCGACCGATTTACTATTTCAATACGAGTATTAAAAAAAAAGATTCACGGCAGACTTAAAAAATGTTCACATTTGCTTTAGGTTTAGTTTCAGTTTGAAGGCTTGCAAAAAATCAAAGCAACCGACAAAATTCAGAAAAATAAATTTTTTAAAAACGAAATGAAAGACCTTTTGATGTCAAAAATCATAGAAACTGCAGAAGTGAAAGAAAGAGTAGTAGATCATAACTACAATAAAAGCAATGAAAAGTATAATAATAATACAATAATAATCATAATAATAATGCTAATAATAATAATAATAATAACAATAACAACAAGAACAAGAACAAAGTAAAGCCGTAAGGTCAGCCGAAGCAAGGCATTGCCGAGGGCCAAGTGTGTCCACGCGAGCACAACGAGCGTTAAGGATCTCGCTGGGGAAGTTTCGGCAACAAGAGTTGCAGAGAGATAGAGGTATGCGAAAGAGCCGGGGTCGCAAGCTCAGTGGCGAGCGGTATGGAGCGCCAGAGGAGGGCGCTCCGGCAGAGGCAATGTCGTGATTCGACCGGCCCGGAACGAGCCTTTACATAACTATACAACTGCTATATACCACCGCCGTGTGTATAACGTCGTATGGTTGACACAAGTTTGAAATTCGCTGACGCGCGAGTACTGCCCTCAAGCTTAATCCCCGGCAACCAGCCCCCCCCCTCACTCCGCCTCTCGCTTCGTTCTCCCCTTCGTACTCGCTCCGCGTCATCACATCCCCGGTCAAGTTTATTAAGACGCCCGGAATGGCTAATTCCTCATTTGTTTGCACGAGCGCTATACGCGCCCGGCTAGAGTAGGTATACGCGCGATCGACGTCGTAGCCGCGGATGCCGTGGGCTACTCTGGACTTCTACCCCTCGAACGCACTCCCCCGCAACTCTACCTACTCACCCAATTGTCCGAACTTTGTTCGTTACTGCCTCGGGCCAGTAGTCCGAGCTTATTTTTACGGCTGCCCCTCCCTATAGCGCCAACGTGCGAACCTTCCGGCGGTCTTTGTCTACTCCGCAGCTTAATGACTTTATTTATTAGGCCGTAAAGTCCGTGTTCCTCTTCTCTTACGGCCACGTGCCAGCAGGTTTACGCGGTGATTTTCATTTTCGGAGCTTTACCCTAATGCTTTAGCGCCTCGGCGTATCCTCGTGCGCTGACAGCCCCTTTACCCTCTCGGTTATATTACGCTTCGTTTTTTCTTCCTCCGACCACCGCGACATAATCGTAAGAAATGGACTCGGACGTTCTCTTCACTCCCACATCGTCGGTCGGTTAGGAAAAACAAAAATAAGTACTCTTTTCCATTTGGGCATCGTTGTGACTCGCCAATATTGGCGCTTGCTTTGATCCCCCTCGACGTGTCATCTGGAAATGGCATCGTTGGCAAACGTTATTCTCGCCAACGATTCAAAAAAGAGCCTGTTTTGAAACTTCAACGGTATGTCTGTACTCACAATTTCAGATTCGTCTAAAAAAAAACGTTTCTTTTTTTCATCTCATAAACCGAAGCGCAATAAAGCTGTAGCTTGATATCTTTTTCCGTAGAGAAAATAATTTTGGCAAAATCATTTATTAACCGAAAACTCATATTTTTCGTCCATTTTTCACGGGAAATTTAGCCAGACATTTTTCCCGTACTTCCGAATTTAACCAAACGAGCGAGAAATACGAGAAAAACGGACGCGCGTTATATTCAGCCAAGCCACGAGTACGGGGGCAAGGGTCGATCGTGAAAAATAAAATAATCCCCCTTGCTAAAATTTTTCCAGTCCCGCTCAGCAGCAGTAGCAGCAGCTCGAATAGATCGTTGCCGGCGCCTAACTCCGCGCAAACAAGCAAATCAATTAAAAAGTTACCTTTCACTTGCACAAACATTAAGCGCGAGCAGTGCCCGTGACAATGAGGGCAGCATTCGGGGGAGACAGCGAAAAAGAGAGAAAGAGAAAAAGAGAGCGCCTGTGTGTGTGCGTGTGTGTGAGAGAGAAAAAGATGAAAGGAAAAAAAGGCCGGCCGGGGCAGTTTATCTCTGAGCCAGGCTCACCAGCACCGTCGCCACCACCACCATACCACCACCACCACCGCCACAAGCATAACGACTACCACTGCCACAACTACTACTACTACCACCACAATCAGCAAGCCACCCCGTCCCCCATTCTCAAACGCATTGTGTAATTTCCAACTTGTGTCCGTCATACCACGTGAAAACCACTCTGTGTTGCGTGATTCCGTGAGTGGGTGCGCTCATGCGTGTGCCTGGGAGTAAAGCGCGAATGGCCGAGTGACTTTGATTAAGTGTGCGTGTCTACGTCTATAATGTCTCTGTATTTTTTTGAGCACGAGCGAGCCTTGCCGCGAGGAAAGCAGCAGTAGCCTCCTCCCCCCCCCCCGTGAAAAACGTCTGCCGGCATTTTTCGCCGGCTCCGCGCAGCTATACGCGGCTCTTTTTTCCTCGCGTCCTTTGTGCATCGCGGGGGCCGGGGAGTGCGCGGCCCGCACTCCGGCCAGACTCGCTCGTGCTCGCAAAACGTGGGTTCTGTGACCGTGGTAACGCCCTTTCTTCTCGTTGGTTTTTCTCTCACACGTAGTGCGTTCTGGAGTTCCTTTAAACCGCGGTAAGTTGCAGCTCTGCTCTCGCTAATCGTTTATTTATCCTTAAATCAAACAAACAACAAAAAAACTATTTTGAAAAGAAAAGAACAAAAAATTATCAAGTCTTTTAAAACTTTAAATAAAGTCAAATCATCAATTTGCTCGTCGCTCGTTTCTCATTATACGTTATGTATTCTCTTATTTCATTGTTTATTATTTTTCATTCTACATTTATTTACTTCTATGTGCGCTCATTATTGTTTCACCTCCTCACCTGGCCCTCCGCCCCCCAGCCCCAGCACCCCCTTCAGTACAACCTCTGAGCACACATGCTCGCCAACCCCGTACTTTCTCTCGTACGCACATTATCACTCCCATGTTTCTTTGTCGATATTCCAACGTGCAGAATCCGTGCAAAAACGGCTCCATCTTTTTCTCGAGCCGGCCTTCTCTTTTTATTTTCCAAACTCTAAACACACCGTCTGTATTTCTCTGTTCGCCCGCTCCCGTTAAGTTCCTTTTGCTTTGATTTTCCCCTAACCGCTGCTCCAATCCTCCCCCCTTCCTTTATGTGTCAGGGGTTGGCGAAATGTTTTTCCTTTCCGTTTCAGATTATCAATCGTAAAAAAAGTCGCGTCAATCGAAAGTATTCTCAAAAGGCTATAAAATCACGGGAGTATGAAAAGTGCGCTAAAGCGTAAATGCGCAGCTCTTTGAGGATGTGCATTCAGATTCCTCCTGCCTTCCACTCGTTCTCGAGTAAACGTCTTCTTTTCCGTCGGCACACACACACATACTTGCCATTTAAAAACAAAAAAGAAAACAATACGAAAAGAAACGAGACCGAATGTTCTTTTGTTCGGCTCTTTTATTTCGATTAACGCGCGCTTACTTTACGATCTGTTCTTTTATCTCATATATATACTCTTTCACCACCATTGTATCGTTGTTATGTTTGATAATAAGTCATTTCTGCTTGTTAATCGTCAAACCTATCAATTTTCCTTGTTCATGTTCTTTTTCTTAACAAACAAGTACACTCGATCCACGTTGACTTCTTTATCGTCCCGGCAAATTTATTAAAGATTTATTAAAACGAAAAAAAACATAATAATTCAATTTAGATTCATTAGCAGAATTCCAAGGAGAATTCATGCGCGATACGCGTAGAGGAACGGCAAATCGTAGATTTAAAATTCAAAATACATTCAAAACAATGAATTCAAACTTCTCCAACGTCTCGGGCAAACGTCTTTGAATATGAATTTTCGCAAGTTTTGAATAAGGAACTAGCAATGTGGGTCAAGTGCCAGCCAAATAATGTCACGTTACTATGCAGCATTTATGCCATGTATCACGCAATAATTTTACAACCCTTATCCTATTGTTAATATAACTGTGGTATGTCGTCAGATTGTTGTTTTGTTATGTCTTGTCTTCTTGCCATTTAGTTATATACGTTTAAGTAAGTCCTGTTATATCACAGTATGCCTACATGCCATAACGACGATCTGCATACATCTTGATCAGGCTTGTGTTCGTTATATTGCCAGGCTTGCACTCACGTATACATGTCACCTTTTGTCAAAATACAAAACGTGTTGAAGTCCCATTTGTCTGAACAGCAGTCAGTGAACGTCCTAAAGCATATACATTTTGTTTTCTTTGTCTATTTTTTTTTTCGTTCATTTCACACGACGCCGCCTACAATACGTATATTTATCGTCGCGACTTCGCGATTACAAGGTACTAATAGATAAGTTTATTCAAGCGAAGCAAAACAAGTGCATTCACTATTTAGATCGTATATTTTTTTTCTTTTTTTTATATTAATTGTGTAATATATATGCAATACATATGTACTTACACGTCAGAGAGAAAATAAAAGCAATTAATTTTAAAGAACTAACATACATAAATCAAAGAAGAAAAAAGCAGCAAGAAATTGAGTAACGGTTGACAGTAATTAAAAAGAAAAGAGAGAAAGAAAAAAAAAAGAGAAAAAAATTATATAGTATATATATAGAGAGAGAAAAAAAGAAATAGTGTCAAATCAATCGACACACTAATCATCCGGAAGTCCCGTGAAACGTCCAACAACCCTCTTGTCTGCGTCTGAAAAATGTACCTCTCCAGCTCCATCCCCAACTGGCCATCGGCCCTCAACTCCCTCCCTTCACCTCCTGAAAAATGAAAAAAAAAGAAAGTCCAAGGAAACCCTGTGTCTCGTCTATTATCCTCGACTTATCCAGCCTCCGCTCTAAACAATTACTCTGCAAACTTACCGCCAGCAGCCCGCAAGGTCCCACCTCGAAACGTCCGTCATCTTCGGAGCCCGTTCGACACTTGATTAAAGCGAAAACTTTTGCCGACGCCTTGGCAAGGAGATGGAAAAGGCGGAATGAGAAAAAAAGCCGCACATACCGCAGATAAATGTATGTGTGAGCGTGTCTGTGCCTGTGTATATATGTCAGATGAAGCAAAGAAAAAGTAGAAAAAGTCGAACGGATGTACGAAGATGCTGGAAACGGATGCGAGACGTGAGGATAAAGGGCATGGGCTATGGGGGTGAGAAGGAGATGTATCATGATACATCTCTTTGACAGATAAGCAAAGATTAAGAGAGATCAAAATGAAAGGAGACGAGAAAAGAACGGTATATTGATAGCTCGTCGGTGGAACGACTCGCGATATTCTCGTCGTCTGTATAGATAGTTGAAAAATAGAGATGGGGTGTAGCTTTTGAAGAAGAAAGAAAAGAAGCTTACCTAAAACCACATCTACCGAGCGCGCGGCTACGTTTATTTTCTATTTTTACTTTCTCCAACTTCAATTATTTCGAATGGGAAATGTTAAGGAAGTATGGCTGCTTCAAAGCGCTCCTATATATACAACTGCGAGATTCTATTGCGTACTTCAAAGCTCATCACTACGAGCTTTCATTAGGATATGTAATACCGACGTATCATATGCGCATTTTCCGATGGAAATTTGAAAACCCGGTATGCCAATACGCAAACTTTATTTGTATTTTCACTTTAATGTTCCATTTTTATACCTTTTTCGTTTTCTGAGTCTCTATATATAACATGATACATATCACAGGTAGGTCACTGTTACTTTAACCATTTTATCAATGTACGATTTTTTCATTTTACATTTCCTTTGTTTTCTTTTATTATTAAAACATCTGAGTAGATAGAAAACTATTTTTTCTATTCGAAAATAAATAATGGAATTTTGGATCTAGTATTTTCCTGCAAAATATTTATTTAACTATAAACGAAATATTCTACGTTTTTCGTGCTATGTAAAGTATTCGAAATAGCGCAAATAATAGTCATACTTCGTTAACATTTCGCAAAAGTATTATTAGTTTAAAATCACTTTTTTTCAATTATTTTCTCACTTTGTTCTAGATAACTGTTTGTTTGTGCAAAAAAAACATTTAATTCAATTAGCGAGTTGTTGACTCTGTTTTGAATAATAGAGAAGAAACTTTATTAACTGAAATTTATCGTTTCCACGCAAATCCAGTTTAAAATTTCTTTTATTCATAATTGCTCGTTTTTAATGATTTGCTTTGTAAACGGAAACATTCAGAGATCTTGATAAAATATGATTAATGATTTTTGGACACTCAAACCGTTAACAAGTCGAGACGATTATCGCAAATCAGGCGTCACGTTATAACTAATCTTTCGGGAACTTTCTGTTTCGAGATGGTGCGATTTTCAGCTCGGCGGAAATTCGTTATTAATTAAACTTTTATTTTTAGGACGTAATTTATTCTTAATTATTGATTTTATTGTTAAGAATTATTTTTAACCTTTTTTTTGCCGTTCGTTAACGGATCCATAAATTACTTGTTCTTAACAATCAAAGCGACTTTTCGGTCAACAAACACGATTCTAAACGAAGCAACAATTAAAAAGTGTCATATGAAAAAGGATAAAATAGAAAAAATAGATACGGCGTAATAACGATGTTTTGTGGCTCACGTTTGTTTAGTTGATTTATAGTTTGGACAATTCTTTTTGCGTTTATTTGAAAAAAAAAAAAAATGAAAATTATATGCAATGTTCAAACGATGGGATGAACAATGTTCAGTAGACTTGAATACAATGTAAATATGAAACAAGTAGTTAAAACCGACCTTCTGTCGTATCAAGTTTTCGGCAAATCGCACGAGACGAGTGCCAGGCTTGGATAATAAACATTGCATTCGATTCGCTCAATCATTTTCCAAGACACGCACACCCACACATAGACACGCACACGCCCTCACCCAGCCATAATTCCCGTTACAGATATCCATAGTCACATCTACAGTCACAGACAGGCTCTCCTGCACACAGACATGTCCGAACTTGCCCAAAAGAACACATAAACATAAATCCGATAAGCCCAGAAAGAACCAACCAGCCAGACACCAATTTACACCTATTATAATGATATGATTATGAATATGCATGAGTTCTACCTCATTAAATTTCGCCTCGAAGTAACAATGTAGTACTTTCGTTCTTACATTACGTCTAGACAATTAAGTGGCGTCGATCGCAGTCGCGAAAAGTGCGCTCTCTCGGTAGCCCAAGTAGAACATAGCGCAGGTGAATGGAACGTGCGCGACGTCGGCCGAGTCACCAGTGGCGAGTTCGGGAGCGCCGCCTACCGCCCCGGCGGAGCAACAGAGACAGCCACAGCATCCGCCTGGTTTTTATTCGGCGCTTTGCATTTCCGCAATTGGACGCTGCCAACATCACCACCACCACCACCACCACCACCAGCATCGCAGCCAACGCCACACAGCATCGTCGTCCGCGGCGCTCCCACTGCGCCCCGGTGGATCGATCGGCGTCGCCACGGCTCTCTGCGCCCGCCGAGAGAGCAAGCTTTTCCGAGAAGAAAAGGGTAGTTAACGGCGAGTCGTTCGCGAGTACCCGCTGCTGCTTCCCTCCCCCCGCAGACCACAAACCACTGCCCCCTCCATCAGCCTTTTGTTCCTCAACGTGCCCTTTTTTTTGTCTTCGATGCGCTGCGACCGAAGCAACGTATTTCGACGAGTAGCCGATGACTCTAAGTCCCACACATGAGCGCATTTAGCAGCGGGAACGACGATCGGCTCCGGTTGGCTACCCTTGAAACTGCGTAATTAATAATGAGCCGCTACGTCATATTTGCAATTTGTAACAGCCGTGTTGCGGTGATGCGGGGCCAAGTTGTAACAGAGCAGGGACTTGGTATAATAGACGTCAGGGTCTCCATTGACAAGGACCAGAAATTCGGCTTCACCCTGACCAGAGCCGGAGGATGGTAAGTGATTTTATGCCTACATCTATATACCTAACTTATCATTTACACTCGAGTCTGTCATTGCGACAGTCGATTAATTAGCTTGGGCCCGTTTAATTTGATCGCTTTCAAAAAATCATCAGCTCGGGATCTTGAAATATGTCACTCGTAGGGGGGTTAAAATTGAAAATTCAGCTAATGGATTACACGAGCTCGAGCTAATATACCGATGGTTTTATTTTAATTTTTCATAAATTCACTTTAATTAACATTTCTGTCAAGCGAAAAGGGAAAAAAAGGTCGAGAGAGAATGTAAGAAAAGCTTTGAGAATGAAAAATTAAAAGAATGGAAAGCTTCGTTATTGAAAGGAGGCGGAATGAAGTAATTTATATCTTTGGAAAAGGCTTTATTAAATAAGCGATTTTAAGTAAAGTAAAAAAGGGGTAATGGGAAGGGAGGAAAGGGGGGACGTTAAGGATTCGCAGTGAGTAGTGGCGAAGAAGAAAAAGACGGGTGGACGGGAAGGGTGATGGGAGGGCTGAGAGGGGCGTAGGAAACGTGTCTTTGAACGGTTAATTGAACTCGTAATAGGTTCGACATCCTCGTGAACGGCGGTGGCGCAGTGACTCTGCAATTCCAGAGGAGCCCCTTCAAGCCGATGACAAGAACAGTTTTTGTCCCCTGGAATCAGATTGTAGTACTGCCGCCGGTGGAGCTGACGATCACCGCCGAGGAAGACTCTTTCCGATCGATTAATCAACTGCCCAGCCCGGCCATTGGTAAATAAAACTACTCCAGCGCCCGACGCCCGAACCAGCGCGTCCGTCTCTCTTTCTCGCCCCCTGCCGCGGCGAAATTTTCATTCTCGACTTGAGAATTATAACGGAGAGCGAGGATCCCGGCAATTTTCACGGAGATTATCGGCTTGGCGTAGTCGACGCCCCCCACAACAACCCTCCCGGGCCCGCGTCTCATAATTAAAAGTAAACATTAACAATAAAACCGACGCCTCGAACTGCCGGCAACTCGAGTTTCCGGGATTCACTTGTCTCTCCGCGTCTGGCCCGGCTGTATACACTGCCTCGACATACAGCTCGCGCCATCGAATTCCATTCCGACTTTTTATTTACCCCCTTGATACGACTCTCGACGCGCGATTTTCCTTCGTCCTATTATTTATTATTCCGCTCGGGCTTTCTCTCGGGCTCGCCGAGCCGGCTTTTTTTCCATTACCTCCCGTTCATCCCCGACGCTCATTTTCCGCTGGGCAAACTTGGCCGAACAATCGATCGACTTACATTTTCCCGCGCGGCCGCTGCGTTTCGGGGATTTAACGTCGTCGCGAATAATTGCACAAGCCGAGAATGTTTACAGCGAGAAGGAGAGAGAGAGACGGGCTCTGGGCAAACGCGAGAGATTAATTCTCGCAGAGTGGCGAATGAGGGAGCGGGGCTAAGAGAACAAAAATTCAGGTTTTCCAGGCTTCTCGTCGAGCCTGTTCGACGAGCACGGACCTTGCATGGAGCACGATCACGAGACCCTCGTTCCAATAATCGTCGGCACATGGATGCCAGAAAAGGTTGGAGGCCTGCCAGGGAAAAGTCTCGTGTTCGCCGAAACTCAGGTTCGTCGCTGCTACGGCAACCTTTTTTTCCAGCCTTACCCCTCTACAATAACACTTTTCGCCGAGATTAATGGGCCTCGCATACGCCGAGGCTCCAGCGGAGTCTCTCTGATAAGCTACTTGCATAATAATGCAGCTCGCGCCACTCCCGGCCCCCATCCCTTCCTTCCTGCCTTCCCCCTCCAATTGTTACGATGGCTTTCTAGTAGTAACAGTAGCGGAATTATTTTTCAAAAAACAGACACATACACACGTGCAGGCTCCGAATCGCGTCGCGGCTAGAATGTTTCGAAACTATCCGATTTGAATGGTGATTTAGACGGGCAAGTTATTTAAGGCATGCCCGGGGATGGGAGGGGAAGAAACAAAAAATACAAACGAGAGCGCGCGCTCGCGCCTCTTGATTTATCGCCGCCCCATTCATTATCCGCGAAAATAATCTCGACTAACGGATAATATTTGGCTTTGCAGCGTTTTAAATATTTCAAGTTTCTTTTTCTGCTTTTTAACGTTTTTCGAAACATGATTAATACCGAGCATAACTCGGTGCTCTTTTATTGATGCATCCTGCACAGACCGAATGCATGCGAAGTATTTATGAAATTTATAATTCATCAGAATTGCATTAGGATTGTAAGAGGAATTATGCATTCGAATATTCGGGCGCATATTCGTGATGATCAATATTGAATACGAGACTTGTATTTTATTGAAATTTTCATTCGAAAGATTATTCTTCGGCTATTCTAAACAATAATGAAATTTAAAAGAGGAGCTGCACGTTGGAAAGAGGTCAGGGATCGAGCAGCATCCTCAAATCCCCCCGAGAGCCGACGACTGCTGTATTGGCTCTTATTTTTAAAACTCTGGGTTTTATTTGCCGGGCGCAGATCGTGCAGGAGAGCATAGCCATCCCCGGTTCGAACCTGCACCTGATGTACCGGAGCAGCCAAGCGGCGGGCTACCTGTCGACGGTGAAGATGCAGCTGACCGGGCCGGTGATCCCCAAGTCCCTGACGCACGTGCACGTGCACGTGGAGATCGAGGGCTCGGTGCACACGAAGACCTACGAGGCGGACCCGGAGCTGAGCCACACGTTCGCCTGGAACAAGCGCAACGTCTACAAGCAGAAGGTCTACGGGGTCGCCCAGGCGCGCATATCCATCGGCTACCAGTACTCGAGCTGCGCCTCGGTCATCTGGGAGACCCAGACGGCGACCCTCCAGGGCTTCGACGTCGACATCTCGGACGTCGGGGGCTGGGGCCTGGACATCCACCACCACTACAACTTCCACGAGGGCATCCTGCAGAAGGGCGACGGCTCGACCCTCCACTTCAAGCAGTACCCGCGCAAGGTCAACGTCGTCATGGGCACGGGCCAGCGCCGGGACCTCGTCGGCCAGGACTTTGACGGCCTGGCCAAGGCCGCCCGGCTCCTCACCCCCGTCGCCCTCGCCAGCGGACCCGACGGCAGCATCTACGTCGGCGACTTTGATCTCGTCCGGCGCATCACGCCCGAGGGCAATGTTTACACGGTCCTCCACCTCAGGTTAGTCTCGGACCAGCTCCATTTACCCCCCCTCCACTCCTCCACTTCCGCTTTTAAAGCCTCTTTAATTTCGCGTTATTTTCGTTTGCTATGCCGGCTCGCCCTCCCAACTCAAATAAGGGACTCCCATCGATTTTTCAAGGGCCTCCACGGACACAAGCTCGTGTCACGCTTGATTTTCGCTCTGTCAATATTTCCCCAGCGTTTAATGCTGCCCCGCGACCGCCAGACAGCCGTGACGAGAATCTCGATGAATATTTTTTCCCCGAGATATACGCGCGCGTTAATACATATATATATATATACACATGCACACACATGTATATAGGAGTCGAGAGCTTTTTTAGCTGCCTCCCCCATACACACGCGGACGTCGGGAATTATTGGTGAATAAATATGAACCGTCGCTGACTGGAATATTTGTTATATCGGCGGAAATTAAAATAGACGGCCCAGTTTTTTTTCTCATCTGGACGTGACTTATTAGAAATTTAGCGCAACACGGCGTAATGAAATATTAAAACTTTCTGTTTCCAAAGACACTTTCGAATTAACTCGCAAATCGTACGCTGAATATCGATGTGCCTTTTTTCCCTTGTTAAAATTCATTAAAACCCTCGTTCGTCTAACTCTCGTTACGAATTTATTTCGCGCGCGTATTAATGGCGAAATTAAATTAACACGCCCAGCGTTAATTTCAAATAAACCGATCGGTCATTTTTCCAGTAACCCCCTACTGGCGTCTGCAATAATCCTAAGGGATCAGGGCAGGAGCGAGCTCGATCGGATATGCAAACGAAATGAAATGAAAAAAAAAGAGGAGAAAGATAAAAAAGAGGTTTTGCATTTGTCTTTTCAGCGCGACGCAGGTGGCTTATCAATATTATCTTTGCGTATCGCCGGCGGACGGGCACCTCTACATCAGCGACCCGGAAAAACATCAGATTCTGCGTACGCTCACCCTGACGGACGTCAAAGATCCGAGGCTGAACATCGAGCCAGTCGTGGGTAATGGAGAGCGCTGCATACCCGGTGACGAGGGTCACTGCGGCGACGAGGGTCCGGCTAATAAAGCCAAGCTCGCCCATCCTAAAGGTGAGGGAAAACAAGCGAGTCGTTTTCGTTAAATAAACACCGGCTGCAATTCGAGCCTTTGACGGATATAACCCAACTCTTCCATTTGCTATTTTATAACGTGGCTTTTCACCCTCGAGCTGCTTCGGCTGCTGCCGCTGCTCTCGGCTTACTCCTCGCTTTCAAGCCGCAGGATTTTAACTAACCCCTCTCGCTCGCGCTTGAATAATCAGCCGCCATCAGTGGCACATTGTTTCATTAAAGTACATACAGCCGCGCAACTTTGAATGCGGAATTTCGATAGTAAAGCCACAATCGCACTTGTAGGTTGAAAAATAAAAGCTCAACCAATATCCCCACTAACCAATGGTTATGTCGCGGCCGCTGAGCGGGCACGGGCCCTAGGGGGCTCGCTGCGGAAAAGCTCGGTTTTCTAATTTGGTATTATGTCACTGCTAAATGGAACAGCGAGGTCATTTGTAATAATTAAAACGATTGGAATATGGCAAATGGCCGGGCGGGCTAATGAAAGCGCATCGATCGATGCAATCCCGGGCTCCGGCCGCTTATACCCATCTATCTATATACCCATGCACATGTACATACGGCCGGCAGTCCATAATTTCAGCTGCGCTCGCGAGCCCGAAGACTAATGTGAAAATGCGTTGGTGCGCGCCCGCCTCCGTCTGTCCCCAGGTATTGTCATCGCGGCGGACAAGACGATGTTCATCGCCGACGGGACCAACATCCGGGCGGTCGACCCGAACGGCATAATCCACACGCTGGTGGGGCACCACGGGCACCACAACCACTGGTCGCCGGCCCCGTGCGTCGGCGCCATCCCGGCGCAGCAGGCGCAGCTCCAGTGGCCGACCGGGCTGAGCCTCTCGCCGCTCGACGGCTCGCTCCACTTCATCGACGACCGGCTCGTGCTCAAGCTCACGAGCGACCTCAAGGTCCGCGTGGTCGCGGGGACGCCGCTGCACTGCGCGACCGGGGCCAGCGGGCCCGAGCTCCAGCGGCTGCTCAACAGCTCCGTCGGGCCGGCCGCGGGCGTCGCCGGCGGGGCCCCGAGCCCGGCCGGCCTCGGCGGCGCCCGGCGCAAGTCCGACGAGGTGCTCGGCTCGGTCCTGGCGGTCGCGTTCTCCCCGGGCGGGGAGCTCTACATCGCCGCCCGGGACTCGCACCGCGTCAACACGATCCGCGTGGTCGACGCCGCGGGCAAGATGTCGCACTTCGCCGGCTGGCAGCGCGACGAGGTGCGCGAGCAGTGCGAGTGCAACAACACCAGCCCGAGCCCCGCCGAGCCCGAGCCCGGCTGCGCCTGCCCCGAGGAGTCGAGCAGCACCGAGACCCTCCTCTCCTCGAACGCCCGCTTCACCTCGATCTCCGCCCTCACCGTCTCCCCCGACGGCGTCCTCCACGTCGCCGACCAGGGCAGCCTCCACATACTCGCCCTCCAGCCCTACCTGCCCAACCACGACGACAGCGGCGAGTTCAACATACCCTTCCCGCCCTCCAACGAGGTCTACGTCTTCAACAGGTAAGTCTCGCTTGAAAAAGCCTCGTTAGCTCTCGATTGAAATAACACGCTTTTCCGGGGAACACTGACGATGCCGTGGTTAACGCAATCGCCGCGTCCAATTGAAAGTAGCGATCGCCGAGCATAGATCGGCCGCGTCAATCACGCGTGGCACATTATGAAAAAGTGCCGGGGCCGCTGGTAGAGCTCGTTAAATATTCATAGGCTTTTGTAAATGCGCAACGCCAGCTTTCTATTGTGCGATCGAGGAAAAAATTGCATTATTGACAGGGCGCAATCATTTGAAATTAACCGCTCGTTACGTGTATTAGCGTAAATAAATAATCAGTCATACGGACAACAAGTTACAAAACAGATCGGCCGACAATTAATGTCGCGAGCCTTTTGTTTTCCTTGCTTTCCCCGGCAACGAGCTTGATCCGCGTGCAAGAGGGAGAGGGAGGGAGTAAGCCCTCCTCTCGTTCCTTTGATACCCCCGTGCGAATAATAAATCGCTTGAATATTTATGAAGGTTAAATATGCACAAGCTCGAAATGGGGGGTGGTTTGCGATCGTCAATGCATCGTTAATAACATTGCCAACAACGAAAACCCATTAAATCTACGACTGCCGCGAGCAAATCTGACGCGAGCCGGCGAAAGCCCAACCGATAGATACTCGCCCGCCGCGTAAAACGAGCAAAACTCAAAACAAACGCCCGAGCCATTGCGGCGGGCGCATTCTCGAAAAGCTCGCGATTTATGGGATGCGTGGACTCTGCGTTACAGGTACGGCCAGCATGTGGCTACGAAGGACCTGACCTCCGGGAAGACGCGCTACTCCTTCCTCTACAGCAAGAACACGAGCTTTGGCAAGCTGTCGACGGTGACGGACAGCGCCGGCAACAAGATTCAGTTCCTGCGCGACTACAGCAACGCCGTCAGCACGATCGAGAACACCCAGGACCACAAGTCCGAGCTTAAGATATCGGGCGTCGGCTTCCTCGAGAGGCTCTCCGAGAAGGGCCGCGCCGAGATAACCCTCGGGTACGACAGCGACACCGGACTACTCACCAGCCGCTCAGGGGTAAGCATAGCTTTTAATTTATGCTAAATACGCAATTGAAATTTCTGAAAACTTGAGAAAAAGGCTGAATGAGCCGTAAGGACTGCTGGACAAGACTCTCGGCTATTTCAATTTTCTAGAAAAATGTATATGCAAAGGTGAGGTAAAAAATCCAGACGTCCCGGCAAACGCCGCCGGTGGCGTTAAATAATGCAGCGTTATCGGACGGACGCTCCGGGCGGAAATTTACGAGACAGCCCGAGGTTTGACGCGCGAGAGTAACGTCGACACGGCGACAGTATAGGGGGACGGCTGGAGGGAGAGGAGACGCTCCCTGGGAAATTCATCATCGCTTCTGCTTTCAGGGCCGCGAGACTTACATCTACAACTACGACGGCCTCGGCCGTGTAACAGACGTCATCCTGCCGACCGGGGAAAAAATCAAGCTGACGTCCGATCTCTCGACCGACGAAGGCCTCTCGGTCAAAGTGGCCGCGCCGCTCCAGGCCCTCAAGCGCGGCGATAAGCAGCGATTTATGGAGTTCAGGATGAGAAACGAGCGCTCCAAGACGCTCACCATTACCGACGGTATGTGTTCCTAACTCTCTCTCTCCCCTAGCTACTTCCACTCCCTTTCGTCGCGTCGCAGAATTCAAAAACCGGCCGCGGTTATCCCGTGGCTTTTTGCCGACGAGCGTCCATTCTTTGCCGGCTCTCTTTCCCTCTCAATGGATGCCTGGCATTTCCTCGAGCGAGAGACGCGTTCTGCATGCGAGCCGTCTTTTGTGACTCAGCCAACGCGTTATCACCGCCGCCGTCGTCGCGCGTTCAGCCTAAAATATCATCATCTCTGTTTAGGCGGCGGCAAATTGACTTTGAAAGTAGATGGACAAAATGAACGTTTAATAAATATAATCCCGGCTCTTCGCCGATAATACATTTCTCGCCGAATCCGCGCTCTCTGCATTTGCATGCGGGGTGCGCGGACAAAGACCGCGAGTCTTTTGTCGCCGTGACGGGGGCAAATCCGGCGATGCGTGAAACGGCGAAAGCTCGGATGAGCCGGGACAACGAGTAGAGAGCGGGCGATCCCCCGACAGCGACAACGGCCACTGCTCGTTTCTAAAGCACTGCATCGCTCGTTTTCGGTCGTTTTCAGGCTCGATGGTGAAGCGGGTCACGGCCTTCCCGAACAGCACGCTCGAGCTGAACCTGCCGGGCGGCGGCCGGATAGTCAGCGCGGCTCTGACGAAGCACCCCCTGCTAAAGGCCTCGCTGCCCGTCGAGGCCGAGATGCTGCCGATGTGGAGCTACCAGTCCATGTCCCTCGGCGAGCTCACCAACGTCATGACGACGAGCTACAACCTCGTCGGCGACGTCAGCCACCTCCAGCAGACCCTCAACCGGGAGATCCTCGTGAACAAGTCCCAGGTGATCAGCGTCGAGTTCGACCAGGCCTACGAGCGCGAGACCTTCTACGACCGCTCCCGGCTGGCCCTGCTCACCGTGCGCTTCGACCCCGCCGGCCTGCCGCTCGTCTGGCAGCCCCACGGCCTCGGCCACTCCTTCAACATCTCCTACGACCGCTACAACCGCATCCAGAGCTGGCACTGGGGCCCGGACGACGAGAGCTACGGCTACGACCGCCACGGCCAGCTCGACGAGGTCGTCAACAGCCTGGATGGGGCGCGCGGCTACAGCTACAACGAGATGAACGGCCTGGCGAACATCACCCTGGCGAGCGGCCGCGTCTTCGGGCTGCAGTACGACGACGACGGGGGACTGAGGCAGATCGTCCAGCCGTCGGGCACCCGGCACTCCTTCTCCTGCCAGGCCTCGCTCGGCTTCACCCGGCTGACCTACACCCCGCCGGGCAGCCAGCGCTCCTACCTCCAGCACTACAGCCACGAGGGCAACCTCCTGCAGACGGTCTTCCCGGGGGACGGGGCGCGCGTCGTCTACCGCTACCACAGCTCGGGCCGGCTCGCCGAGCTCGTCCACGGCGACGGCAAGAGCGAGATGCGCTACACCGAGATGGGCCTGCCCCTGGAGGTCATACACTCGGAGCGCGACGTCGAGTACAAGTGGGACTACCAGTACAGCGCGGGCCTCCTCGTCGAGGAGCGCATCGACTTCGGGGCGAAGACGGGCCTGAGCAACGCCAAGTTCACCTTCGACTACGACTCCAACTTCCGGCTGGTGAGCGTGCAGGGCCGCATAGGCGGGCTCGCGCTCCCCTCGCACGTGCTCGCCTACAGCCCGCGCACCGGGGCCCTCGAGCTCATCGGGCAGTTCAAGGTGTCGAGGCCCCAGCCCAACACCACCACCGCCCACGACGGCACGGCGATATTCTCGCGGACGGTCGACGACCGCTTCCTCGAGACCCAGATCACCGTGACCATCTACGAGCACGAGGTCTTCCGCATGGAGTTCACCCACGACTCGCGCGGCCGCATCAACCAGACGCGCACCTACACGCGCAACGTCGGCGTCAACACCTACACCAACGTCAAGAACTACACCTGGGACAAGGACGATCAGCTTGTCGGGGTTGAAGCCCAGGAGCCGTGGGGCTTCCATTACGACGTCAACGGCAACATGCTCGCTCTGACTTACCGGGGCAACCGCATACCCATGGAGTACAACTCGATGGACCGTATAATAAAGTTCGGCGACGGCGCGTACAAGTACGACAACCGCGGGCAAGTTATCCAGAACGCTCGGGAGGAGCGGTTCAGCTACAACGCCAAAGGACTGCTCGTGCGGGCCACCAAGCGCGGCAGGTTCGACATCAAATATTACTACGATCACCTGGACAGGCTGTCGGCGCGCAAGGACAACTACGGCAACGTCACTCAGTTCTTCTACAACAATCAGAAGAGGCCGTACGAAGTCAGCCAGATTTACAGTCCGCGGGACGGCAAGCTCATGTCCCTCGTTTACGACGACAGAGGACACCTCATCTTTGCCCAGGTCTATCGTAACAAGTACTACATAGCCACGGATCAGTGCGGCACGCCCATCATGATTTTCAATCAGTACGGCGAGGGTATCAGGGAAATTATGAGGTCACCCTATGGGCACATAGTCTATGACTCCAATCCATATTTGTATCTACCGGTCGACTTTTGTGGCGGTTTGCTGGACCAAGTAAGTAATTCTCTACGAAACAACCGCATCCTTTCAGTATAATTAATGCTATTTTACATTATTCAAAAAACTTGTAGTTTCATCACTGATAAGTCTACTTAAATAATGAATTTTATTTTAAACAGATTACAGCGCTGGTCCACATGCCGAATGGAAAAGTTTATGATCCGCTTATTGGTAAATACATGTCTCCGCTTTGGGAGAATGTGCTTGATAGGCTGCAAACGCCCACGCACTTGCATCTCTACCGAGTTAATGGAAATAACCCGATCAACGTTCGACACTCCTCAAAGAATAATCTTCCTACAGGTTAGTTGTTGGATGGTCAAAAATACCTTCAAAGTCTCCTTCATTCGATAAAGCTTTTTCCATTTCATAATCAATATCTGAAAAAAACTAAGAGTAATAAACTTTGTGAATTACAGAGCACACGAGCTGGCTGTCGAAACTCGGCTACGATCTGAAAAGCCTCGCACCTCAACTGTTCCCAGACGGTTTACCGAGCAGTTTGGCACCACCGTCTCTCCAGCCGAGTGCCTCGATCTTCGGTGCTCACCGTCAGCCGTCGAACCTCGGGGTGCAGTCGGGCTTCCTCGCTTACGTCGAGCAGCGGCACTCGAGCGACGCGGTCGGCCTATCGGCACCGCCGCGCTCCGCCCTCAAGAAGGACATAAGCGAGCTGATCCCCCGGCGAATCGGCTCAGCGAGTGACCCGCCATTCGGCAAGGGCATCCTAGTTTCGCGCACGAAGAGCGGTCAGGCCGTCGTGTCGAGCGTGCCCTCGGCCAACCCGATCTACAAGGACGTGTTCACGACCGTGTTCAACGAGTCGTACTTCCTGCCGTTCACGTTCGTCGTGCACAGCTCGCAGCAGGACGCGTTCTACTTCGTCAAGGAGGAGACCTGGCGCGCCTCCGACGACAAGGGCCAGCTGAACCGGCTGGGCAACCAGTACAACACGACCTTCCACGAGAACGCCTCGGGCTCGGGCCTGAGCGACGTCAAGATCCACGGGCTGAGCTACGTGATCAACCTGCGCTACGGGACGACGGCCGAGAAGGAGCGCCAGCGGCTGCTGCACCACGCGAAGGTCAGCGCGGCCCGCAAGGCCTGGCACCGGGAGCGCGACGCGCTCAAGGCCAATACGCCGACGAGCTTCGACTGGACGCCCGCCGAGGCCGAGGTGATAATCAAGGACGGCTCGCTGCCGGGCTACGAGGCCGAGTACGTCCACGACGCCCAGCTCTACCCCGAGCTCGCCGAGGACCCCTTCAACGTGCGCTTCGTGAAGAAGCCGAGCGAGCAGAACACCGGCAAGAAGCGACGTCGGAGACGCGCCGGCTCGCCCTGCAACATCTGGTGGCTCGACAAGTTCTGTTAGGGCAGCGGCCGCCTGGCTGGGCATAATGACTCCGTTACTCACGCCGCTAATCCCCCGGCCCGATAATCATCCTCCGAGTCACCTCTCCGGACCTTTCGCACTTTTATACCAAAGTCTATTTGTGTATTGCGCAAGTTGCCAAATGCCGGAGGGCGCAGAGATGCCGCTGAGCTGGGAGCTACTCCCAAAGGGACGAATCCTGTGACGCGTGCAAGGCCCCCTAAGCCCGAGAGGGAAATAAACTGGCTGGAAGGGAAAGGCGTGCCATTTAGTTATTCATTTCGATACTCGCCACTAGTAACTATAATTATCGACAAGAAATAAGAAACTATCGCTTCGAACGCTAAAGGATGAACGGGACTGAGTTGACGGTGAGAGTGTGCGCGAAAGACGAAAGTCGCTAGAGAGCAAGCCGGTGCCGAGGATTTTTCAAAATTTACTGTGCCGTACGGTGCGCGCGTGCCTGTGCTACATATACGGCCGTGGATGAACCTAGTCAATACGTAGCTTTAATCGGAGAAAATAGGTCGTGCATCTCGCGAGGATATAGATGATTTCTTAGGAGCGAGCACGCGCAGTATCGTACACACCAGGCACCAACACACAGAGACTTTGTAAAAGCGACTTATCGTGGTGCTTTCGCGTGATGCAGTGGGAGAGAACGTAAGAAAAAGAGAGAGAGAGAGAGAAAGGTATTTTTTAATGGGAATAGTAAGAGGATTGAAAATATGGGCAGACTTCGAATGCGAGTTGTGTTGCTCCGGTACTATCATGGCGTCCACGTTCGAAATATTTTGCCGTATGAAAACTAAACTTCAACTATATGCGTGCATTCGTCAGTGAGAAAGAGAGAATGAGCGAGTATGTGTGAGCAGCCGCGGGTGATTTGTGATTACATATATATATATATAAATATACATAGCTAAAGATGAATAAAAATTCGTTATTTGTCGATATAAGAATGACGTATTATATATATGATACACGTAAAAAATTGTGCTTACTATGGGATATATATAATGCGTACATATATATAAATATATTCGAGGAAGAATCGGGGTATTTTATTGTTATGGTAATTGGTCGTAAAAACGGAGAATGACATATGCAGTTTGTCGAAAGCTGGACACATTGTGAATTTATATTATTCCGGCGACGTTCATTGGAGTTATTGCGCGCAAGGTTATATATGTGTTATATGCGATTCGGTTTTCCTTTGGTCGACTGTGAAATTACACACGGGATATACGGATGAGAAAAAAAATGCGAGAAAGACAAAGAGTTGCGCTAAACAAACGAAAGTCGAATTAAATGTATATGTAATTATAGAAAATATCTAGAAAAAGTGTATATTTTTATTAGTTATTGTATATCGATTAATATTTTTTAATAGAAAAGAAAAATGAAGTTGCGCAATTTATCCGGGAATTCTCGATGTTAATGCAGCACGCATTTATTTACGTCTACGTTTTTTTTTTAATTTTTTAATCTTTTGTACTTCACTAAATACGCATATATTTCAAACTTTGCTATATTGAATCGTCGGCGACGAGACGTTAAATTTCATGCCAATTACGATTCAGCCCATTCAATGTCACACACTACACGTCATTAATCCCTTATTTCTTCCACGTGCCATAGATAAACAATATACTGAAAGTGTCACTGCATTTTAATCTACAAGTGTTAATTTTTTTAACATGTATTTATGAACTGTACAAACAATCCCACCAAATGGAATTAAAATATCTTTTTATTATAAATAATGAGTCATTTGTACAAAAATAAAGCTACATGAAAAACTAATATTGAGTTTCAACTTCGCATTTGCATCCGCCTCTCGAGTATCTGTTAACCGTGTCATTCCAAGCATTGAGCATTTTAAGAAACGTTTGGCAAATCGTTAGTTTTTATTCAAATACACAAGTGCGTTTGCTGCCAATGGATAAGAGCGAGAATGATTATATATTAAAGAAAAAACTGAAAAACAGAGATATTGCATAGCATGCATGTGCGCGCGGAGAAATGAGTAAAAGTTAACGTGAGAAAAATTGTAATTAAAATGAAAAAAAAACTTAAAAATAGTGGCGTCCCTACAGCTAGATAGTGAGCAACGATATTACTGTCTGGTTTAGATGAAATTGCTACTATAGTTATATACATATATACATATATATAAAAAAGGTGAATCGTTAAAACTAGACGCGAAAGAGAGCTTTGAAATAAACAAATATCTTTTGAACGGAAAGGAGGTTTAAAAATTTTAAATGATTGAACGGTAAAGAGAAAATGAAAATGAAAAAAAAATCGAGAGTGTTGAGACTGACACTTATTCCATTCTGTAGCTCAACGGCTGGCTTCTTCCGATTGAGCGACAGTTTCGAGTCGTGATCATCTAAACACGCACCGTCAAACCTTATTACATATATAATATCGAAATACAAAAAAAACTATAAAATCTTGAGAAAAAAAACATTATTGTATTCTATAAATACAAGCAGGGCAGAGGGTACAGAGAGAAAATTTTAAGATGACAAAAAATACATGATATGCGGTCGCAATCTTACGCGATGCTTCTTTACCTATTTTTTAATAAAAAAAAGTAACGTAAAAAGAAAAAGATCAGATTACTTAAAATTAAAAGTGCGTGAAAAAATAACTATGAAATTGGAAGAAAAAAAAGTATTAAGATATAAGATGATGTAAAAAATTCGATTACTTTTTTAACTTCCACGATGAAAAAATTGTCGCTCTCTATTTTTTTTCTTAAATTAAACAAAACAAAGTCGTATTGTTTAAACTTAGAGACTGGATTCGATTTTTTTCTGGAAAATTTTTTATCTTTAAATTTAAAAAAAGTTTATTCGCAACAACTTGCATTAAGAAAAAAAAATTCACTAAATATTTTCATATTCTAAATTGTTAATTATAAGAATATAACACAATTCACAGTATTAAACACCATTGACTGCCGTATAAGCATTTATCAATTATATTGACTGACTTAAAATTCATAATATTAAAAGTTTTAAGACCCTCTATACGTAAACACACTCATGACTTTTTTATAATTCACAAATTTACATTTGCATTTATAAGAAGTTTTAAACCTACAGGTTCTTCCAAATTTTAAAAGTTTATAATTTAAGCAACTCTAAGTTAGAGTTTCTAACCATTGCAAGAATCTTTAGACAAAAAAAATTTCAATTAATCTAAGTATATTTTTTCGTTTCAAGCAGTTTCAAAAACTGTTTTTAAATTGTACAATTTTAAACATTCCAAAGAAAAACGAATCTGCTCCTCAATTTTTTGTAACACGTAGTTATTAAAGTCGAAGTATAAAAAAAAAACGTGAACGTTCTAAGAATCTCCTATAAGTAGAAGTGAAAAATTTAAGGGATAAAAAATCCTCGTATTCGTCAAATAAAATTTTGCTAACATATACGCACTCACAGATCACTATAAACGTAAATAGATACGATACTTTGTCGCTCTCATTAAAGTACGAATGACGCAATCCTTTGTTTTTTTTGTGATTGTGATGCTCAGAAACGAATGGCTTAACGAACAAAAAATAAAAAGTGAACGATTTATAAAATCTGTGTAAATGATTAAGGTCAAAAGTGTCGCGTGCTTATGGCAAAACCTTTTTTTAACGCCAGCTTTTTACTAATGCGAATTAAAGATGAATATATAAATCGTAAAAAAACATGCCACAAGTAGCGGATGATATCTCCATTATTCAAGTGTATAAGCGAGTGCGCGTGGCCGAATTGTTCGCCAAGTACACTCGATTAAAACGCAAATCAAAGTGTAATTAAAAATTCATAATCTCATTGCCGGGAAAAGAGATAAATGAGCGTTTGAATTATCAGAGACTCGTAGGTGAGTCAATCGAGTGCAGTTGAAGATATTATTTGGGGATGAAAAAAACGTGTCCAAGACAGAGAAAGCACAAGGTTAAATGGGGGTGAAAAAGAAATATATATAAATATATATGAAAAAAAAGTTTCTCAGCAGCCACGACCCTATCGTTAATATAGCTACGACCACTACCTTGGTAGGAACATACGCTATTTTACGTCGCTGATCTAATTGTTTACTGTCACGTGTTGCTGTAATGAAATTTAAATAGATATGAAAAAAACACTAACGATACGACATACGACATGACATATACATATATATATATTTTATTTATATATAACGATATCTAATTGACTGTATTTATTGTAAATAGTCACCGATGTTTGCTATAACGTACTGGATATATATCTGTACTTGAACGGGAAAAAAAAGAAACACTTGCCTGACCCAAAAAACTGAGAAATAGATGAAAAAGAAAGAAAAATTAGAAGTAAACAGAACAAAAGAAAAAGCCTGTTTACCAAGAAATCTGCACTTCACTAATAGCCCGCCCATTTTCACTCACAGATCAGCCAAACGAATTGACGTAAAAGAGATAATATCCTCGGCCAAAAATACGATCGAAAAAAGAAAAAAAAAAAGAAGAGTTGAGCAAAAGAGAAACAATGGGCGGTGGGGCGCGTAAGATATTTGCCGGCAGGCCAGACTCCGCAGACCAATAAACCTCTCCGTTGGTTATTTCGCAAGATGAAAGCTGAATGTAATGTGATTGTTATATGTCGTAAAGCTATATAAAAGAAGACGAAAAAAATGGCAGGAAAGATAAGAGGAGACGACTCGTCGGATATGAATCTGTGTTTTTCTTTAACTTTTTCATTTCGGTCGAGCCCTTCGCTTTAATGAAAGCCGCTTGTTGTCGTTGTATCAATCCCGTGGCGTGATCCGATTGAGCTTACATACTCCGACGTCTGTTGGGACAAAGTTTATCACTGATCGAACTTTATAACCGAGTCTCGAGGACTTTAAATTGCGAATACGATGTGTCGGGGGACGGGCCTGTGCCGTGTTATTTTCTTTTTCCAAAGCTTAGCTTTAACTTCAAGCGCAACTCGTTTCGTTTTAATCGCGAGAGGCTTTTTGGTTTTCAAAAAAAAAAGGAGAAATGAAAAGAAAACAAAAAAAAGGCCAGAATGTGTCGCGAGTTGTTGTTTATTTTAACGTGTAGCTGAAATGAAAAGGGTTTACGAGATGACTGTTTCTATTTACGAATTATTTTGCGCTGCAAACGCGAACGAGGATACGCGCGGTGGATACTCGTCGCCGCTATTTTTTCGTATATCGCGTTTTTGCTATTTTTATATATATAATAAAGAAAAAAAAAGAATAAGAAAAACTAAAGAAACTAAAGAGGAGAAAAAACGATAACGCGATGAGGAAACGGAGTGGCAGAGAGCGAGAGAAACGCGGTGATTTATCTTTGCTAAGTTTTTTGCTAATTCTAATACGCGCACAATATTATATAGAAAGTGCGCAAACGCTTGGTGTATATGAATTTTTGGGAAAGCACGTGAATTCGTTTGTTCGTTTATTTTGTTTTTCATTTCTTCGTCGGGGACGCGCGCGCGCGCGCTCGCGAGTTGTCGATCGCTGAATTATTGAATTTCGCAAAGGGTAAAACGAGAAGAGGGTGTCGATTTCGGGTACGCAAATTCGAAATTTCTTTGGTCCAGCGAAAGCTTATGAGTGTGGATACAAATAACAAAAAGGGATAATATATGGATGGAAACTCGTTTGCGAATTAAAAATAATATAAAGGCAGGTAAATATGGAAGGAGAGGAAGAAAAAGGGGAGTGAAGAAGCGCGATGCGTGCGGATTTTGTAATTGCGAGTTCAAGTTAATACAGATGTCAATATTACACTCGTAAAAAAAAAAGAGAGAGAAAATGTGAGTGAAAGAGAAAGAATGAGAGAGATAGAGAAAAAGATACGCTCGCGCGTGTGTTTCTGTGTGTGAAAGAGATAGATAGAGCGAAGTGATAAAATAATGAGAATTACACTTGATTGCTGCGGCGTGGAGTACGATGCTTTCGGTATATATAGCTAGTTCGGTGGCCGGTCAATGGGTCGACTGTTGGAATCGTGTAAGGCAAAAAGGGCACCGCCGAAGCACGAGATAAACGATCGGCTGATTGATCGGGCACTTTTCATTTCTGAATCGCGACTACAAACGACGCGCTTATTATTAAGAGAGGATGTGGGGTATAAAGAGAGAGAGAGAGAGAGAGAGAGAGAGAGAGAGAGAAAATAAACATTTGTAAAGAAACGAATTTTCAATTGCCTCTTTCGAGTATATCGCGCGGATTATTAAAAAAAAGGCGATTTAAAATAGAAGAAAAAATAAAAACTAAAGTGTAGTCACGATTTGGAGGGGAGTATTTAGGAAGACTTTTGAATTATGGACTTTCAAATTTTTCATATTTGAGAAATTTAAAATAAAGAAGATAAATTAATTAATGAAAAATAAAAAGGATTAACAAAAAAAAAAAAATAAATAATAATAAAAAATCGAAATATTGGGAAACTCCACGAAACAGAGTCGCGACTCTTGACCCAACTAGCATGTCCAACAATTTACGATACAATTATAAGTACATTATATTAAGTGTTTTCAAAAAAATATATGATCTATATATGATAATAAAAACTGAAAAACGTTACAATTGTCTTTGTCTTTTCTTAACAACTTTATTATTATTTATTGATATTGTTTTTTTTACTTTTCTTTCTAAACAAAAATTAAGTACAATGAGAGATTTACAACAAAATTATTAGTAGTTTGTAAATTAAAAAATTTGAAGGCTATTCTTTAATATATTTTTTTGTAGTTAAACGCAATAGTATTGTTTAATAAATACATTCCTACTCTTATTTATAATTTTTCTTTTTTTATTTGTTAGAATAGAAAACTAATATTTTACAAGTACAAAGTATCTTACAACATGAATTCTAAAACATTCAAGTTTAGTGTTTTTTCTCTCTTTTACTTTTACTCTTTGGTGTAGTAGATTTCGGAGTTTTTGAATCGGATTCTATGACAATGCGTCCTGACGCAATTTCGTCCCTTTCCGCTGAATTTTCAATTTGTTTTTGAGCTTCCAAGAAAAACATAAGATCGCGTATTTGTTCTTTTAAATCAGTCGTTTCAGTTTCTTTTTTTTCTTTATAGTTATTCATTTCGTCTTGCAACTGTTTGTGTTTTATTTGCCAAGAAGTTTGATTGAGTTGAAGAGCCTGTCGCAATTCTTTTTCTTCTGCTAGTTGGGCTTGTGTCTGCGTTAATTTTGCATTTGAATTTTGCAATTTCTTTTCAATTGCTTGCTTCTCTCGATTCAAGGTGGATAATTGATTCTGGAATAAAAAGAGAAAAAAAATTAATCAGAATTTCGATTTATTGATGTTTTGTTTGAAACTTACTTTGATCTTAGAATTTTCTTCAGTTAGGTGATCAAACTTCTCTTTTAACTCAGCTGTTTCTGCACAAGTTCGTTGTACAATCTCATTTAGCTTCTCTTCAAAGTACTCTCTTTGTGCTTCAAGTTGTGAAGTTAATAAATAAGTGAATTCCAGTTGAACAGAATCAACTTTTTCATCTACGGCTGCTCTTCCACCTTTTGTAGTTTCTTGACCAGCTTCTACCATTTTGCCATCTTTATTTTGCAATAAACGATCTACCCAGTGATCACCAACATAGTCCCAAACTCTATTATTTCCTAATTCCATTGCATAGCAGTGATGTGTATCTCGGTAATGCTCAAATGCATGACTTTGATCATATCTACCACAACCAATGTGTCCACAAATCAAACAAATCCAGAGAGCTTCATTAGTAGTTTCAGCATCTAAAATTTTTGAAATTGTTTATAATTACTTTAACTAATTACGCATTTGATACATCCATTTAAACGTTGTCATTGGGAATATAAATTTACATACCGCATTCCATGCAGTGACTGTCTGCAATAGGCTCTGGGGTCTGAGCATAACGACATATAGGACATGATGTGTCACCCCACTTAACAAGGCAACCAGCATGAAAAGTATGATTACATAAAATAGTAAGTATTCCATCGACACTTTCATCCATTTTTTCAAGACACACAGGACAAGATGGTAGTTCAGTATGACCAGAAAGTGGGAAACCATTATCAGCAGTTTCTACTTTAGAAACAAAAACCATATGGCATACTATTTCTGGTTCAAATGAATTATAAGGCGCTCCATTGTATGTCTCATAAAATTCACTTGCAGCTTCCTGTGTAAAAAAATTTTGATTATTTTGTTAATATCAATGCTAAATAAACAAATAAAAATTTTAGTTACCGACGAACGAAAAGTAATAAGAGCCATGTATTGATTAGGATTTCCATCTCTGATGATTCTAAAGTATTGTATATCTTGATGACATGCAGCCGTGAAATTCATTAAATCATGACAAGTCATATTTGCTGGAACTGATAGTATGCAAATTGTATTGCTTTGATTAGCAGCAGACCGCATTTCTGTCAACGTGCTGTAATTTACAATGTGGTTATTTATATAATCACTCTCATAACACATCTCTTTGAAATGTTGCCAACTTACTTCTCTTTATAGAGATGCAATATGCCCTTGGTGACTTCAACAAAAGGATTTCCTGAAATAAAACTGATTTGATCGGAGGGAGTATTGCATGCAGCTGCCCCCGCTGAGTCATCTACATTTGAAGCAGAAGCAGCCGAGGCACAAGACTTTTCTTCTGAGTTTTCCCTAGAAGTCGACTGAGATTTGCTAATAGATCTTGAATTCTGTGACTGAGACAGTATGGGCAATGGTCTCTCCGCTGGATCCGAATAAGTTTCTATCGTTATATCCCGTGGCTCGCGAGAGCCCTGCATCTTTCTCGCGTTTTTGTCCATTGCAGCTGAAAAAACGCCAACGAACTGTAGAATTATTGCGTAGCCAGAGGGCTGCTGGTAAGTATAAACAGACAAAGAGCGTCCAAACAATGGCAAGCGCGAGAGCAAAACATTGCAGACGAAAAAACTTACTTGAGAAGTCGCGGATCTCGATTCGGATAACGCAAAGCGAGACGAGAATTTCGGGCGAAGTCATGACATAGTCGGGCCGCCGGACAGGAGGGTCAGACTGGACGCGCTTTACCACGACGTCTTCTCATGTCTCCCCGGATCCTCTGGGATAGATATACAAAAGTACCTATGCAACACTCCACGACGACACAAGCCCCAATGCAGCTGTGCCTCTTTTCTGTTTGCCCGAGCGATTGCTCTCGCGCTCACCAGATGTCGACTTGGTATAACACTGCCGCTGCCCCTGTGTGCGTGCGCCGTGCGTGTGCGAGTCGCGAGAGAGCGCGACCGTGAATTGAAAATAAAAAATAAGAAACCGGAGAAGGCGGAGGCGGAGGATCGCGCTCGATGACGCCGAGGTGAACTGTGCCTTTGGCGAAAATCGCCCTTGACTTGTATTGGAAAGACGCTGTTAAAGCTGCGAGGACCAAGTGCTGGCGATAACTCGGAGCAGGTGATGCGAGAGCGGCGAAGGAAGAGCGCAGAGAGCACTTTGCTCCGAAACGCTTGGAGAGCATAGGATGCAGGAGAAGTCGGTAGGTTACGATGGATTTACGAGAGATGTGACTTTTTACAAGCAAACATCGGCTTTCCTGGCAATTAACCCGGAGTTGGGAATTTTATTAACAACATTCAGATTGTTCGCTAAATGCGTGACATCAATTCTGGAGGACGATATTTCTAGTTACATAACGCTAAATTCTAACCTGAAACTCTTTAAAGTTTTTGTTTTAATTCATTATTATCTTGAATAAGATAAGCGTCCTTATCAGTCGTGAAGAAGAACTTTGTCAGTGTGCAATCACCTGCGAATAACGATATGCGTTCTTTTTTTGTTTTAAGAAAATTGCTTTATATTCTTAAATATTCTCGTTTTGTTTAAATTTAAATTTTGAAGTTTTTTGTCTTCATTGTTGTTTGAAGTTTTTTTTAAAACTTGTTGTGGATTAAAATTGGCACTATCTCGTGTTTCTGATAAGACGTTTTTTCTTGTAAATCAAACAGTGTTGAACAAATTAACCCATTTGTGTATTTTCAATATTTTTATCAAACCTGTTTTATTAAACTAAATTATTTCCAGTTTTCTCACAAAAAGCATTTTATAGTATCAAAAATAATTACTTAAAAGTCAATCAAATAATTTAATAAAATGTTAGTATAAAAAATGTAAAATAAGAACAAAAGAGCCTAAAAACAAAATAAATAGATTTTTATAAATGTCTTTGTTAAAATAATGTTTAAAAAATTTCTCTATCATAATTTAATGTTTTTTTCCTTAGGTTGGCCCTTAATGATGAATTACAATTAGGTGAAGAAGTAGAAGAGCTAACCATGACATCCTTAGGAAAACTTGTTTTTAATGACACACATTCAAGACATCCTAAGCAGATATTTTCCAGTGCTTCTGCATATGATTTATCAGGATCTTTGTCGCTAGGGTTTGAGAACCTTTTTCATATGCCTTATGACATAATTGAGAATTATGGACCTTCTATAAATACACTTGATATTAGTCATAATAACTTTGGAAGGTAAAAACAGTTATAATTAAAAAAAAATATATCTAATCATATGTTTTATTTTATCTGTTTAATATCTTTTATTCTTGTAGAAATCTACATTTTCTTGCGGAATTTGAAAATTTGACTTCATTAAACTTGGATTACAACAATATTGATGCTTACACAGTGTTCCCATACATGCCAAAATTACAACTTCTCTGGTTAAATCATAATAATATTGATGAATTGTTTCCATTTTTAAAAAACTTACACAAAAGTTTTCCAAACTTGCACTATTTATCTTTAATGGGAAATAAAGCAGCTCCAAGTTATTTTAATGGTGGAACATTTTATGATTATCTTCAATACAGGTAATAACTATTGCAATAGATTTGCTATTCAAATATCTTTATGTACCTGAATATGAATTAAGATTTTAATATCTCTTTTGTATTTTAAAGGTTATTTGTTATCTCCTGGTTTCCTTATTTGATGCATCTAGATGATCGTATCATAACGGAGGAACAACGATCTGAGGCGAAGCGACTTTTTAAAAGACCTTTTCTTGAAGAATTTCTTGAAAAAACGCCATTTCCTAACTGCATCAAATATATGCATGACAAACTGATAACGTTTGTCGGACCAATAACACTGCCCGAAAAATTGAAATCCGGTAAGGGATCAAATTTTATTGTCTAAGTCAGTATTATGTAAATGGACATTTATAATACATTTACATAATGTATACAATTTTATAAAATATAATGTAACAAGAGAATTTACAGCGTAATATTTATATTTAAAACAAAGAAATAGATTTACACTGTAGCTTTTATATTGTTATAGCTACATTTATAAAGCTTTTTTTTATTAATTTTCTATAACATATTATACTTACATCTTAAAATGTTATGCACTTGCAACTTAATACCGTGTAACAGTTTTTTACTAACGTTTTAACCATAAACGCACATCAGCAGAAAGTTTCTTAATTGTAATTTTAAATTTGGGATATTAATTTTTGTTAGTAAATATGTTTAAAAGATGATGAATGAATATTGAATAAACTGAGAGTTATGGTTCTGCTGTGAATTCACTAGTTTTAAAAATATTCAAATGTAAAGAAGTGCCTTGTTCCAAAAAATTGTTTTGTAATTTTATACCTTTGATAATTTTAATAAATGTAACATACATTGTTGCCAAAGGACATCCTTTGTTGAAATAACTTCAAGCCTAAAAAAACAATTAAAAACTTTTGAAGAAAAAGTCAAATAAATATTGTTTAAAACAAATCAAGCCGTTAGTATATTATCTTCGTATTATCAACAATCAACATTCCAGTCCAAATCATCCTATCACAAAATATTAACGACCGACCGTAACTAAAGCAAAGCCTAGTCTTACGGCCGAGGCTCAAGCGAAATGTGAAAATTCTCAAGCAAGAATCGCGCGAGCGTATCGGGAGGGGGGCGGCTTCGCGTGCGCCGCTGTGCAGACAATAAATTAATGTAACGCCTCGGCGGCGAATGGAGTCGAAACAATCGCGTCGTAAGGCCTAGCGCTCCCACGGCGCCTGTTCCCCCAAATCTGCCGCTGGGCCTGGAGGGCTGGGCCGATAAGCCGATTAAATAATAGCTCCTCGCGACGCAACCGTTGCGAAACGCCCGCTCGCGATAATAACTCCCGATTCTACGGAGTCCCTTTCTCCCTGCCCCTCCGAGGAGCGCCGATGGCGTATATAATTCGAATTACGCAGGGACAACGCTCGCGTTTTTCTATTCATTTCCGGATGCCGTGGTTTCCCCTTGTTACGACTGCCAGCCCCCTCCCCCCCTAAGATCTCTCAATTAAATCAGAGTCCCCTTTTTGGTTTCGGGTGATTAAGGCGCTATCGTTAAACTTGGCGCTTTATAGCTCGAGCACACTTAAACTGCGCCTGTTTCGTTACCCCGAGGATCGATCTGTTTCTTTTTTTCTCTTTTTTTCATGCCGATTGCGATGACTCGTCTGCAGAGCGAGCAACCGTTATTTTGAAGTTGCGCTATTGTACATTTCTCTCGGCGTCGTGACGATCGAAATTGAAATCGTTCAAGGCCGCGTAACTGTTGGCCCACAAAACGTCCATCGGAGCGTAATTATTTTCTCCCTGTCTCGTTATTTAAATGCCAAACTGAGAATTTAACTGGTGCTTCTGTGCGGGCAATAACTGATTATTATCGCTTGTAAATTGCCGATGTCTATTGTCCGCCGATTGTCATAAAACAGCTTGATACTTTGGAAAATTATCAATCGATCAGACGGAAAAAAGTAATCTTTTTCAGTTATACCGATTATATTTAGCCGATTATTAAATCACGTTGAATAAAACTGTTTTTCCCTTTGAGAGATTCGAGGAATTATTAAACCCGAAGCTTCGCTGTTGAGTCTGTACGTCTGACGTTTACCATAATGTCCGGATGTTACGAGCGTCGCGCGGGCGACCGCCAGTAAACGAGAAAGCAAAGACGAGCGTGTCTCGGTTATTCTCGCTGGGCAGATCTAATTACAAGCTGCACTGGGATGCGGGGGGTATGAGAGGAGATGGTTGGCCGCCGTTCGGTGGGTAGATTCAAGAAGTTTTGCTCGAGTTTCAAGCTGCTGCAGCTATTTAATCGCCATATCAATGCAAATAATACTTAACGCAGCGTTTCTTTAGATTACTTTATTATTTCTTTCGTTAAACAAGTCCATGCAATCGTGTAGTTTTCTCTGTAATCATATGCAATAACTTGCAAAATCTTTTACGAAATTGAAGCGATTACACCTTATTTTGAGAGTAGCCAGCCCGTCGTATTTCTTTTTAGTCTAGTGAACCGTTTATTATCATTTGAATGTCGGAAAGACAAGTATCGCGAGGCTCTTTTTCTTCTGAAATCATTGAATTGAGCGCTCATTAGCCGACCAAACTTTCAGCATCGGCGACGTTGATTTCTTTCAGTCTGTAGGTTTCGTTACGCTCATACGAGCTTTTCGGCTCTTCGTTCTCGGCAAATAAAACTTGATAGGCCGATGTTCCAAGCGCCGCTCCCACCATCGGTCCAACCCAGTAGACCTGCGCAAATAAAATTCGATTATAAAGATGCTATTTACGTGCTCTCTCTCTCTCTCTCTCTCTCTCGTTCTTTCTCGCACTTTACGAGCTCTCCTGCATTCGCTTTATCGTACTTTCACTTTATCTTTTCAATGCTCTCGGCATACACACACACCCAACTAAGTCTCGGAGTAAGAAAATTTCTTTAAAACAGCACAAGCGTCGTCTTCCAAACGAATAGATAAGTGTTGCAATTACGTTGAAAGTTGTGCATGTAAAGGACTGTTGCGTTAGTCTTACCCATTGATTATCCCAGAAGCCATGCCAAAGCGCAGGGGCAAAGGTTCTCGCTGGATTCATGCTGCATCCAGTGTACGGGCTCTGTAATCAAAATTTACCAGGCGCTCTCAGATCGATCGTGATGCACACCCAAACGTATATGAATACAATCGAAAGAGTTTGCCGCGCAGCGAAGTAAAAATCCGCTTATCCAGGGCAATCGGCTTTTGTGTTGGAAGCAGAGAAAACCTGTCTTTAAATTCAAAGCAGGCGTAAGAGAGTGTGTGGCTGTGAGTGGAAAGCGATAACGAGGGAAACGTCGATAGGTATAAGGCCTGAGGAGCAGCAGAGGGAGGAGAAGGGGCTTGATCGGGCGGATGGGGCCGGTCAAAGGGAGGCTTTGACGGAGTCTCCGAGCGGGAATTCCGTCGTCGAGTGCGGCTTACCGCGGCAAAGGAAATAGCGGCGACGGCCATGCCGAACCTCAAGGCGGTCGAGTCCGTGGTGTGGGAACACCTCGGGTCCCAGGTGGCACAGGCGCCCAGCAGGATTAACGACGTGCAGAGGATCTCGATCAGTATTGCCTGGGCCGTCGATATTTCCGGGTGGATGACGGTCACGCAGAGAGGCGCCCGAGCATCTGGATTCCCGTCGTTCATCAGATAGATCGGCGTTACTATCTGCAACATTTCAAATTAATAACGCCTCACGAACGCAATGTTCGCATATTAATCGGAGCTTTTTCATGGGCGCTCCGTATTTAATTCTAGGCGATTTAATGCGCTCTTTTAGCGTTTCATTCGATGCCTATATCAAAGATAGAGGAAAAGCCGATGATAAAGTTTCCATTACTCCTTTTGATTATTAATCGAGCCTGTTTATTCAGCACTCGACTTTATCCGAAGGCAGTCTTGTGCTGTTAAATACTTTTCCGTTTCAATAAATTCAACTGATTGGACTTTTATTCAAATTGCCTGTTACATTTAACGTTTCCATATAATGACCTTGATTATAGGTACCTCGTCTAATGTGTTTGGAAAATTTTTCGAAACCGATTAAATGACGCCGACCAAATGATTTCGCCTGTTTATATAAACATACGATATACTTATTTCTTTCTTTTTTTATTTACTTCCTGCGCCGTCAACAATTTAATGGAAATACTGAAACGAATTTAACAGAGCTCATAATGTTCCTAGCTCTCATTTGAGCTCGAAGCAATAGAGGCGCGTGCGACTGTCAAAATAAATGAGCGTTTTACGCAGCCAGAAAATTTACCTTTATTAATCCGTATCCCAGGGTAGCGCCAATAAATTGCGCAATCGCATAAATGATACCCGTTGGAATTGATTTAAGGCCAATCATAACCGCGCCAAGCGTCACCGCCGGATTCAAGTGTGCTCCGCTTATGTGGCCGAATGTCTGTCGAAGAAAATTATTTCTAATTACGTCGTAGTGAAAAGTTGTTGCGAATTTCCAAGCTTGACACTTTTATGAAACGCTTAAATAAACCTTTTATACACAGATCTCAAGTGGAATCGATTCGAATGCATATCAGAACACACAAATAACGTAGCGAAAGCACGATTAGCAGGAATAACTCACCATAATCAGGAGATTGACTGTTAAGCCAAATGTAAAGGCCGTTTGCATAGGCGGCGGAGGAGCAGCTCCCATCGTGCCGATGCAGCCCATGCATCCTATGAATATAAGAATACCCGTACCGACCACTTCTCCCACAAACATGGTAAACGTTCCCTTTTGTAACTTCCATGGGTCGACTACTTGCAACAAATTTTTATCATTTTTTAAACAATATTCTTATTCCAAGCAATTTCATGAGAAACTTATCAAAAAAACTTACTCGTTTGATCAGCACACATAGTTACAATTGATTTAAAAAATAATAATTAATAATATTCAGAAAAAATGGTCGTCCACTTATAACGCGATACGAATGGAGAACAAGGAATATCTCGTAACTCTTTGCTCGGCCATAAGAACGTCGAGCTGCATGCGAGAGCTTGGAGTAATCGTTAAAAAAATTGTAATCGTACATTATCTTTCAACTACTGTAGACTCGACACGAGGGAGCCGATAGATTGTTTATCTATTTCTTATTGTTATTTCTTACTCCTTAGATCAGACAATGGTCATATGCGCGTACATGACACAAGCCAAATCAATGTCAACTATGCGCATTCTTTCCAGAAATTCTCTTATCGTCCGCAATCGCAAGCTCTTGCATTTTTATTCGCTTTTGTACAAACCTTGATACCTTTTTTTTAAATTTTTCTTGTGCGTAACGTATAAAATCTTCAACACTTTCATCAACAAGTGTTTTTTTCCGATTATATTTTTTCTTAGTGTCCGAATTTTATGCTACTATGAATAAATATGAAAAATTCTTACCTCTGATTTGACTGCTGACGCGTTACAAGTGTTTACTCTATACTTTAACGTTGTTAAAAAATCTCATTTCATTTACCTGGAAATACGTCGGAAAAATCAAAAAATCCGAGGCTCTAATTAAAGCCTCATTAAACGAAAGCCAACAATTAAAATAGTTCAATTCCAACAACTGACCCATATCGATGAGGAGTAAGTGAGCATTAACGCGACTTGTACACGGAGAAAAACTCCAAATTAATAATAGCCATGGAGCTGAGTCTCGGCTACGCCGGAGTGAAGCGAGTTCGGCCGGGTCGTGGAAAAGGGCTAGGCATACATTATCATCGCTCATAAATAATTCAAAGAAAAGTTTATTGCGGCGCAGAAGCCGGTAATGATAGAGCCGGGGCATAATGATTCGGTCCGAAAGCAGCAGTAGCCGCGAGGGAGAGAGTGGAGGAAAGGGCGAGCAGATACGCGGGAGCAAGCATGCCGGCCAAGTGGGAAGAGCCGGAAAAGTCGGCGAAGCCGAAGCAGGGGGCTTACGTGAACGACGACTACCTCGCGGACACGGAGTACGTGGTGAAGGTCGCGAAGACCCTCCTCCTGCCGATCGGCATCTGGCCGCGCTACGGCGACAACAGCTACCGCAGCAACATGCTCATCTACATACGCGTCGGCCTGATATTCTGCCTGATGCTCTTCCTCCTCACGCCCCACTTCATCTGGACGTTCTTCAAGGCCGAGGACCTGCGCAAGCTCATGAAGATCATCGCCGCCCAGGTCTTCAGCTCCCTCGCCATACTCAAGTTCTGGACGCTGATATTCAACAAGCAGGAGATCCGCTTCTGCCTCGAGGTCATGGAGAACGACTACCGGACGGTCGAGTCCGAGGAGGACCGTCAGATCATGATAAAGAACGCCAAGATCGGGCGCTTCTTCACGACGGCCTATCTCGGGCTGTCCTACGGGGGCGCCCTGCCCTACCACATAATCATGCCGCTGGTGGCGGAGCGCGTGCCCCGGAGCTCCGACAACAGCACCATGATCCCCCTGCCCTACCCCAGCGAGTACGTGTTCTTCATCGTCGAGGATCCGCCGCTTTATCAGATAATCTTCGTCACCCAGATCTTCATCAGCGCCCTCATACTCTCCACCAATACCGGCGTTTACAGCCTCATCGCCTGCATAGTCATGCACTCGTGCTGTCTCTTTGACGTTACCAGCAAGAAGGTCGCCTGCTTCCTCAGAGACGAGATTTACGACAAAAAAGCCATTCATCCGGATCTCGTGAAAAAGCTCAGCGACATCGTTGACTTTCACGTACAAGCCATTAAGTAAGTTTTCCCTTGTTTCGCAGTCAATGTTGTTTGTTCATTGAAGCTTTCTTTTCCATTGATTAAGATACGCCGAAACTATGGAAAATGCCCTCAATATAGTAATGCTCTCCGAGATGGGTGGCTGTACTATAATTATTTGCTTTCTGGAATACGGTATTCTACAGGTCAGTTGGCCAATTAAAAATGTTTATACATAAATTTATTAAAATTTGACGGCTCTTGGTTTATTTTCTTGGTAATAATTGCTGGGTGTGTATTTTCCTAGGATTTGGAAGAAGGCAATTATCTAGGCATGATGACCTACGCGGTTCTGATGACGTCGATATTCGTAAACGTGTTCATTCTATCGTTCGTCGGGGACAAAGTAAAGGAACAGGTGATTTTACAAAGTCATATTACTTTCAAACTAGTAATATCGCGCCGACGAAAAAGAAAGTAAAATAAAAGCGATCGAGATAAAAATACTTAACGATTTTTATCGGCACATTTAGAGCGAGCTGATCGGCCTCTCGGCTTATGACATTCCTTGGTACGATTTGCCGAAAGACATTGTCCTTAATGACATCAAATTTATCATGGCGCGAGCTAATCAGCCGACAAGATTAACGGCAGGAAAGCTCTTTGATCTGTCGCTCCAAGGATTTTGTGACGTAAGTGGCTCCCACTGCAATCAAGAAATCAATCATATAACTTTATATCATTGTTTGACTATTCCGTCGGATCTACATTGCAGGTTGCGAAAACATCGATGGCATATCTGAATTTCCTACGGACCCTCGAAATTACGTAAATCTCCCCCTCCTCTCTCTCTCATTCTCTCTCCATCTCGTTTGCACAGCTATTATATTCAATATATTGTTAGAAGAAGTTTGTTATGACAAATTTAACGCAGTCGTATATATGTGTGCTATTAATATTAAATCAATACTCTGTGTATACTTGTAACTTTGTAAATTGCACTTACTTCTTACCTGCGACGAAACTGTTTTTTTTTCTTTTTTTTCATTTCAAAAATAAACAAATCATTCGGTATTAAGTTGCATGGCAAATACAACTTATAAAGAAGGGGTTAATACTCAAGTAGTCTAAAGACACACAATATGTTTTATATAGCTACTCTATACTTTATCTTTCTTTTTAATTTCGTAATGTTTAATAATATTTGCTTTTTATAAACATTCAAAGTTAGCCGTAACATTAGACTTTATAAATACATTTGATTACAGCAAATCAAAAATAATTTTCGATTCGAGGAAATATTATTACGGCCGCACAAACTTATCGTTATTCTAAATGCTCTATGAATCGAATAAATCGTAAACGTGTTTTCTTATATACTTGCTGCATTTGTTATTGTTCCTTGTTTTTTTCTTTTTGTTTGCTTGTGTAGTTTGAAATTATTATTGTAATTATTTATTTCAATTAAATTAATTGAGTTTTGAACTAATTTGAAACACGCGTTGTTTAATTTACTTACTATTATAAGTACAAAGTTTATTACAGAAGAATATAACGAGATACTTTCTTGTTCTTTGGTACAAAGGCGCTTTTCCAACGGAATACCAATGTAACAGAATGTCCCGAATAAATTGCTTATCCAAGGATCAAAGGACTGATTCAAAGACTAGCAATGTCGAGAGCAACTCATGAATGAAATAAGGTGTATAATTTCACAGGGCATGAAGCTTGCACCTCGTTGAAAAGAGATAAGCAAGTTTGCAATTGCCCCGAATGACACTTGAAAACGAGTCAATTTCACCCTCGATCGAAAGCTTAAATTAAATTTCTCCATATTTTAAACTTTGTAACCCAGCATTATAATAATGTAGGAAAAGCCAACGTGTTAAGCTTACGTCTACTTACCGCATTGGCAACGGATTAACAAATAAACTTAGATCATTTTAAAATGTTCAAATTCGACTATTTCATTCGGAAAAAATTTCTTCGGAAGAACAGCTTGCACAATGTATTGTTCGGAAACAAGTCGGGTACAAAGTATAACATCTGAATTCTGACGCATTCCTGCAACTGTATTACCCTGCGCGCATTTATAACAAAAGACCTTTAGATATTTCCGCTGAACAACGCAACGTTTAATTAAAACAGCTTCGCGTCTGATCGCAGTAATCGTAGCAGGGACATCCAGAACACCCCCTGCTCCACCATCGCACTGTAGACATTTTGTATTCAACAGCTAACATTATTTCTCTCTTATGAATCATTCGCTAAACTTTAGCAAAGTTTTCTCTTTTTCTTTTTTTTTTCCTCGAAGATGTGCGTAATTAGCAGCCCGAACTTTGCGGCAATGTTCTTACGCCCGCGAACACTGTAATTAAAGCCTTTATAGTGTGACGCGCGGTAGACGCTTGTATAGGGGTAGGATGACGCAGTCTCGAACGAGTCGTCATCGGGAGAGCGAGCTTTGAAATCCAAAAGAAAGAGAGGGAGGGAGTCGCCAGGATGCCGGATACTGACGGATCAATCGACGAGTTCGACTGCTTCGAGGATAGAAGCGAGAAGGACGGCAGGCAGGTGACGCTGAACGATAAGTACAGGGAGGACGTGAACTACGCGATCGAGCTGAACCGATGGATCGCCAATGCCATTGGGATTTGGCCAGTCGACTGCAGCAAAGCTTCGTCCGGAGACGGCTCTTTCGCGAGGCTAATCAAGCGCACGACGCTTTACTTTCTCCTGGGCTTTCTACTCCTTCCCGGTATTCTGCACATCCTATTCGAGGAGCGCACCCTCAAACGGAGACTCCTCAAGGTCTGACACATTGACATTTAACCAAACATGCATTTACCAAGAGAGAGCTTTGTCAAGCTTTGCCGCAGGTGGGACCGATGATGATGACCCTGACAGCTGCGGTCAAGTACACGTTCATGCTGCTGCAGCAGGCGAAAGTCCGAAAGTGCCTGAGCTCGATGGAGTCGCACTGGCGGCGAGCGGGCAGCCCCGAGCTCCGCGCCCTGATGCGCAGGAACGCCGACGTGGGCCGCCGGCTGACGCGGCTCTGCGCCATAACGTTCTACTGCGGGGGCCTGTGCTACCGGCTGGTCAGGACCCTCCTCATCCCGAGCGTCGTCCGGGACGGCCTCGTCCACCGGCCGCTCTCCTCGCCCCTCTACGCCGGCATTTTCCGGTTCAACGCGAGCGCGAGCCCCGTTTACGAGGCCATATTCGCCACGCAGATCCTCGGGGCGTTCGCCCTGCACTCGACGACCATCACTACCTGCAGCTATGCCGCCGTCCTCGCGGCCCACGCCTGCGGCCAGCTTGATCTCGTCGTCCATCTACTCGCCAGGCTGATTCGACCTGAGGAAGTACCCCCCCGGGATCGGCATTCTGCATTGAGCTCCGAACGCATGATCGGCAGAAAACTCAAGATCATCATTCGCCTGCACCTTAGGGTCCTCAGGTATAGAGCCCTGCGTTGGATTTGGAAAAGCTTGTTTAAGAAACTTATAACTTTCTAGATTTATCGAAAACATCGAGGAGTTGATGCACGAAATTTGCCTCGTGGAAATATTTAGCGGCACCATGGTTCTCTGCTTGACGGGCTACTACTTTGTAATGGTAATGATATAAAAAAAATGAAACTGAATTTTATTATAGAACACAATAAGCGCTTGTAACGGCATAATCTTAAATCCGCGCGATCGATCAAGGATTTGCAGAATAATGACGCTCTCGGCCTAATCACCTACACCGTGATGATTACGTCGTTGATTGCGTTGCTGTTTACCTACTGTTACATCGGCGAACTCGTTAGCAACAAGGTACAGTATGAGCTTTAAATTTTATTAATGGGTCACACGTTAAAATGCTCAAGCGGAAATAACCGATGAGAACTGGTTTTTATTAAATAAATCCACATATAGACATTACGCGGAGTATGTAATTAAAATTGTAAAAAGTTTGATTATTGATCATTAACTGTATGTAAATACTGTATCTCTATCTCCGAATATCTGATATAAGCTTGATGAAAGTAAAGCAGCACGTAATTTTGAATAAAATGTTCTGTGTGCTATAGGCGAAAAATGTCGGCAACAGTTCTTACATGATCAACTGGTACGAGTTGCCGCCTAAAAAGGAATTGTATATCGGATTAATAATATCAATTTCGCGCAATTCCACCAAACTCACCGCTGGGAAAATGCTCGAACTTTCAATGTACAACTTTGGATGTGTAAGAGATCGCATGATAATTGTTTTATTTGGTTTTCTTTTTTTCGTTCTTTCTTTTTGTTTGATTTATTAATTATTATTAAAGAAATTTCTCACGATTGTTTATTATATTATCGTTAGGCCTAATTGAATTACGTATAAGGTGGATCGTATTAAAAAGTAATTTTATTTCAGATAATGAAATCGGCTGCGGGATATCTGAATCTACTTCGCACAATGACTGATTAAATGATAAATGCGTATACACCATAAGAAATGTGATGTAACCATACGAAAACAAGTCATTGCTTGTAATATATTCAATAAGCTTATATTTTAACCAACGTGTGAACGAGCACATTTTTCAAAATGATTGTAATAACGCAACATTTGCATTTAAGAAAATTAGCTATCGTGTCAATGTATATTTACTGTGTTTGGGTAAGTCTGACTTTTTTTTAGCCATGTATTCGTATTTGATCGGGTATGCCCGTGAAATAAACCTAGCCGCATTATTATAATTCTATGTAAATGAAAATCTGATAAACGTGAGCTAGCATTGAATGCGTGATTAATCGAGCGAGCAGAAAATTAGAGAAAATAATTGAATAATTTATTTGTTAGTAAAAAACAAACAGAAAAATTCATAAAAACAGTATATAATAACAAGTGGTATAAAAATGTGTTTCAAACAAAGTTTTAACCGATTCCCGCATTATCGCATATGTACTGCTTACACACACACACGCATTACTCATATTGCTGCGTTTCCTTCCAAAGTTCCAAATTGATCCTCGGCAAGTTGAAACATGGCATCGTCGGGTTTTTGCTCGAAGCTACTTTGAAAGGATTCAATTGAACTTGATAAGTCGCTTCTCCCAAATCGCAAACCCACGTAGCGAGGCTGGCCTTCTTTATCTCCTCGAATTGTTCTGCAACGAAACATTTCAATATGACAGTTTTAATTGAAATAAGCGGAGAGAAAGGGCGTCTTACCGGGCGTAAAAGAGTGCTGAAAGTGCATATTGTTGTAGAAGTACTTGTCGCCAACTCGCGATCGGTAAAACTGCTCGCCAATGAGACACTGTAGGGTAGGCCCTAGCAAGCTTCCGGTTAATCTGTTCTCCATCGTAGCGCCAACCAGCAGATCTATATCGTCCACGTGCTCGTAAATGTTCTCTAGCTTTTCAACGTTCTGAAAGAAAAAAAGAAAGACCGCGCGCGCGCGAATACTTTACAACCCGGATAACGCAGCTATGGAGAGAGAAAGAGAGGATTTACGCCGATTTCGCTTGAATTTAACGCGACGATATTTAACGATCTATAAAGTGTATTAACGAACGATCGTTTAGCCGGAATTTTATCAATGAATATTAGTCGAATTACGATATGGTGCGTAAAGGCTACTCTCACGCGTGTCTGAAAAGCTCGGGGAGCTACGGAAGTGTTATCTAACAGGCGACGCTCGTAAAACCCCATGGAGCTATAGAGCGAGAGAGAAAGAGAAAGAGCGACTGTCGCTTTCGCAATGCCATAATCCAGTATAGATCACGCGCTTGCTCACATACACAGTGAGAGAGGCGTGTGCGCGTGTCTAAAGTAGTTTTCTTACGCTCAGCGAGATCTCGTTGATAAGCCCGTAAAAGTCCTTGGCGCGGCCGAGTTGGCAGATCTCGCGGTAGGCGTTGTAACCGGGTAGCCCGTGGTCCCGGCCCCGTTGTATGTCGATCGCCTCCAAGTCCATGCCGTACTCGTTATCCGAACGAAACAGGTACTCGGTTATCTGTAATATAGTGAAACAGATGGGGGATTGGGGGGGGGAGTTAGAATTCGAAAAGGCAAGGCCGATTCTCCTTTTTTTGTTTTTATTTTTTCCTTCCCGAGATATTTATCGGCCCTCACCTCGCTGTGGAAATTGGTATCGGCTTTCTGCATTGTCTGGTACACCAGGCCTCGGAGTAACGATTCGAAATTTTTGTTCGGCTCGACGATCTGCGGACGGAAGTAGTGATTGCTCAGCCTCAGAGTCCCCGATGTCCCGTAGTTATCGGCGACCAAACTGAGCGTTGTAATGGAACACAAGGAAATCGTTATAATGATCTCTCAAGAGCCTTTTTGCTTATTAATTAAAGTTTACTTATAACGATCTGTTTCTTTCTGTTGAACGAGCTTATTCTCATATTAATCTGATTAACGTTTTTCTGTCCGCGCGCGAATAAATATGCACACGGGTGCGTGTTGATACATAGTGTGTGTGTGTACGTATGACTATATATAGGTTTTTATTGGCGAGCCTACTTTATGGTGCCTTCGATGAGGGAATGCAAGAAGCGAAAGGCGGCGGAGGTGAAGCTGTTAATTATGCCGGGATTGACTCTTACGTCGTAATCGTCCGACAATCCATTATGCCGAGGGAAAATCTCGTGCTCGATGCAGTACCGTTTTCCTGCGGTGAACAAAAAAATAGAAGTATATTTCTATACAGAAAGAAAGAGAGAGAGAGAGAGAGTGTTAGGAGGATGGGGGGGGGGAGAATTGGAGAAACAAGCTGTTTAGCATGCGCGTCTTACATAAGACGCGCGTATGACGTTAGCGAGTATACGCGGAGAGTGAGCGGGTTTATTATTATATTGTATCAATAGGCACATGGAGTCTCATTTCTATCGCTCACCGAGCACGAGTGGCAGCCAGTGTCGATAGGTTACGTGTTGATATTGGGCGATAACAATGTGCCGGCTCTCCTGAAACAAACGCTCGTCGCTCCAATGGGGATTCAGGGCCGAAAGCTCGTCGGCCAGTCGATTGTGCTCCCGGATCAAAAGCGTTTGCAATATCACCAGCTGCGGGTTCTGATTTGTCCGCGCGTCGCCTGAGAACACACAAAACGGTTGCCCCCCTCACGTCAAACCTGCGGGCCCTCGCTCTTTAGTCTTTGCGTTAGATTGACGCTTTTGCGATTGAGCCATGATTTACCTCTTACGCAGATACTCGCACAGGCACGTACACAACGAGTGCGATATAATACACTTTATGGCGTTTAGCGATAAATGAGTCAGCTTAAAGTTAGCCGTTTTTTTTTAAACTATTCTTGCTCTAATTGAATTTCATAGAATTCGCTTGTGTATTACCACAACTTTGCGCGCGTATCTGTGTACAGGTAAAACGAGAGCAGTAGTACTAAGGAAAAGGAGGAGGAGGAAAGGGTGAAAAAAATATTAAATTATAGCCTTGTCGTAGAGCTCACGCGCTCCTTGCACACACGCCATTCTATCTTTGTCTTTCTCTTGCTCGCAAACACGCATGTACACATTCAAAAACGCCTGGAGATATACCCTTTTTTCTGATCTATAGCATACGAGCCTAAAGAGATAGCAAAAAAAGGGTATTTCTAATGACGTAGGCCGAAAGAGAGAGAGAGAGAGAGAGAGAGAGAGAGAGAGAGAGAGAGAGAGCGGGGCCAGTGTAGGTTGCAGGCCGCTCTCTCTTGGCCGAATTGCTAGAAAGTGAAAAGAGAGCGAATAGGGCGTCAGCCAGATTCAACGTACCCGTTTCGTAACAGACGTCGTAGTCGGTGCGGGCGTCGCAGAAGCCGGATTTCGCCGAGGTAGGCATCATCACGCGGTTCGAGCGCGTCTCCGTGCGCATGCGGCCGCCCTGATTCTCCCGCAGCGCCTGATTCCTCGCGGCGTCCGAGCCGTAGATCGGAGACAGGTCCAGGAAACTCGATACCCCGTTCAGCTGGGAACACGCGCATACAGGCTCTCTTCGTTAAACTATTCCTTCGAGAGCTTTTTCTCTCTATCTCGATGATTGCATGATCGCGATGTAACGCGCTTGTAATGAGCTCGGAAAACTACCTTTTATATTAATAAAACTCGTTTGCTCCAGAGCTTGGGAGAAAAATGAATGAGCCTCGTTTACCTTTGTCGGCTGACTCTTTCTTTTTATTCATTTCTTCCTTTTTTTCGTTTAACGAGCATCTCAATTATGCATCGCAGCGAGGCCTAGCAAACGAGCGAGGCACATAACGAGATGTCGAGAGAGAGAGACAATGTTGAAAACTGGATTGGAGGCGGCTAGAGGGCAGCCGGTAGGCCGCGAGATAAGATTAGGTGATTGCCTTTCGAAATTCGTCCTTTGACGTTTGGCAAGCGAGAGGCCCGAGAGAGATAACTCGATTGCCCGGAGATTAAAGCCAAGTTTATACGCGGGCGCGCGCGTTAGCTCTCTCGTTCCCTCGGAAAAGTTTCATTTGTCCGTGACAAGCCGTTAAGCCAAAGTACTTTATATATACATCACCGGACGTAATAAACCGATTTTGTCAAATGAAAATAAAGAGCGAGAGAGAGAGAGAGAAAAAAATAAGGCAGCAAACATAATACCAAGCGCGCGCTCGCGTTTAATCTCCAATTTCAAAATGTACAATCTATTCAAGGGCGACGTATAAATACCAGAACTTTCAATTAACCATTTAGGTTGGTGTGTATCTAAGCTTAAGCAAGCGATGCCGATATTCCTTTCACGCGAGCCATTTAGCTATCCCGTGTACACACGTCTCGCGTTGTGTGCCCCGTATACGTGTTGTGATTAAGCAAGAGCAGGGGGAGGGGGCAGACAATAAAAACATTTTCGATTCTGCCCTTCTCGCTTTTAGAGAGCCTGAAATCAAGAACAACGGGAGGATGGGGGGAGGGGGGAGCCGAGAACAATAGTCACGCGCGTCTCGAAAGCAGCAAGTCCGGGTAATCTAGAAAAGAAAAAAAAGGGACGAGTCACCTGGTTGGCCGGGCCGAGCGAGCAGTCCTCTCTGGCGACGGTCATGCTGCGGACGAAGTTCATGCAGGAGACGTTGTGCCGGGAGTAGAAGCCGTCCGAGTCCGGGACGCTGATGGGCGAGCAGGAGTGGTGCTGCCGGGACCTCGGCAGCGGACCAGCCCCGCTAGATTCGCAGCACTCGATACCACCGTTGGCTATAACAAAGAACGTAAAAAAGATAAATAGCCCTCGAGATCGAAACGGCCAGTGTCGTCATGACGGCCGATGACGCTTGCAGATTTTTTTGTCTTCCTCATTACAATGTATTAGCGCATAAAAAACAGTAATCGCAGGGGCGATCTATTGAATTGAATGTATACCGCTCGAGCCACAAAATACGACCTTGGCCGCTGTCATTAGGCGATCGATTAAAGTACGAGGAGGGCTTTATCCGGGCGCAGTCTAACTACGCGAGTAATGGCAAAACTCCCCCGGGTCTACTTTCTCACCGCTCGGCTTTTTTATTTTTAGCCATCGTCATTACGATCGTCATCGCCAAGCGTCTTGCAGGGTAATTTACGCCCCCGCGGCTATGGAGCCAGCGGCAACGCGCCGCGGGGGCCCCGGCAGGCATAAAAGTAAAGCAGCCCTCGGGCGAGCGTGCAATAGGTGTATACTTACGAGTTTGATCGATGACTTGGCGGGCGAAGTCGTGAGCGATCAGCTGGCCCCACTGGACGAGGGCGAGTGTGAGCGAGGCGTCGCTGGCGTTGCGCCGCGAGAAGAGCCGGGTACTCAGGAGCCGGGGGTTCGGCAGGCTCCCTCCGGACGCGCTCGTAGCCAGCGCGTGGATGCCTGCGTGAGAGCCGAACAAATCACAATTGCTAATGCGAAAACTCTCCTCGCGATTTTTCTTCCGCGATTTGTGCAGTATGGAAATACATGCTAATCAGCTGGGTCTTTCGGAGGGAAAGAGAGGCGAGAGCATGTGTGTCGGAGTGATAGACTCACCGTCGGAGTAACGAGCCGGGAGAATGCGAACGAAAGCCGTGTTACTCTGGCCCCAGGATGGATGTCTGAAGTTGTTGCAGGAGCCGTCGATGCTGCGGAATTTCGAGGCGCCGTTGCAGCGCTTATGGCGCACTCGGCAGACCTTGCTTCCGGTAACCCGGAAGCCGTGATGAGCGAGAAACTCGAGAAACGTGTTGGGTGTGAGTTTGTACCTTGCCCCGGCAAACGGATAAATTGTCGTTTTTTTAAAACGCATTACAAGCTCGTTAAAAGCGTTTTATTTTATTTGTCGAGCGCGCGCTGGCTGTTGCATCGTTCGCTTTGATATTTCTTAACCGCGGCGGCGTTATAGAGCAAGCCTGTGTGTCTGTATGTACATAACGCGAGCGCACGCGTGTAACGCTGTTTTCTCGAATATAATGTCAACGGAATTTTTATATTTATCGCTGCGCGCGGCCTGGCAGAAACGTAAATTAAAACGCCAGAATGTACATTTATTGAGGATCATAATTTATCCTTTGAAAAATAATATCAATATCAAACTCGCGCGTTCTCCCCCCATAAATCTCTCTACTCTGCCTCCATAAACTTTTAAGCGCAGCTGTCCAACGTAAAATCAAAAGAGAAATACATATATATCTAAGAAGGGAAAGAGAAAAAAAAGGCGAGGAGTTCTAATTACGGCGCGCGCGATTGACAAATCCCCGCACGTATCGGCGAGTTTGTAAAAAGTAGTACAACACACCACCCACAGTCAGAGGCTTACACGCGCGAGTGTCGCGCCAATAAGACAGGCTGCATGTGTCATATACGCGGGAAAAAAAAAGAAAAGAAACGATCAAGCGTTGCCCAAGCGAATCGTACGACTTTTCGCGCGGATCAAATGCTCCTACAATCGAGTTGTAACGAATATAAACGTACTCGTTGAGGAGTTTCTCCTGGAGGACCTTGGTGCCGAAGAGCACGAGCTGGGACTCGACGTTGAGCTCGATAGCGTCGTCCGAGACCCTGTTGTTCAGGAAGTGCAGCATCGAGGCCGAGTGCGGCGCCGGATGGAGGCCGGCGTCGGCCTGCAAGCCGCGCGCCCGCTCGTGCATGTCCCGCGCGAGGTCGCGGCCTTGGCTCAGGAAGTCCCGGACGTACAGCAGCGGCACCGGCTCCGCGTCTAATTCAGTTATTACGGTTACGCGGCTTAGCGATATGCTAGTCTAAAGCGCGTTTATACCTTTGGGCACGACCAGCTGGTAGCCTAGTCGCTGGCAATTCGGCTGAGCCGAGCCCTCGGTGCAGTTCATGCTGAGGTCGATGTATTTGTCGTGGTTCAGCTCGTCGAAGTTGTAGAGCTTGTTGTTGTCGCGCCAACTCGCTCCGCTCGGTCTCTACAAAGCCAAAGCGCTTATTAGTCCGCGCAGCGTCGAGTATGCGAGAGAGATATTGTCTAGGCTTACTCCCGAGAATCTCTGGAGATGGTACATGAGGGGGGCCTCGGGCTGCCTGGTCAGCCGCTTGTCCCTGCCTTGATACACATGCTCGCTGCGCTTGCAGAGGGTGCACTCGTCGCTGTCGGCGAGGTCGTACTGCACGCAGGACCCGCAGCGTCCGCGCGAGTAGTGGCTCGGGTGCCCGTGATAATGCGCGTAGCCGTCCGGGGCGGCGCGCCCTACGAAGTCGAAGCCGGCGTTGCTCAGCAGCAGCAGCGGCGGCTCCTCCTCGTCCGAGTCGTCGAGGCTGACGGTCTTGGCCCGGACTACCACGTCGACGTCCGGCTTACCGCTCGACTTGCCCTTCGGCTTCGATTTCGATTTCACATTGTCACCGGCCACGGCGGAGGTGACGGTGCCCACGAGCTCGAGGGCTATGCCCACGGCCTCCCGGTCGGCCTCCTTGTCCTCGGACTTGGAGCGTCCCTTGGACTTGGGATCGCCCATGCGCCTCGTCGCCTTGGCGAGCTTCTCGATCAGATCTGCGGCCTTGCTCATCACCGTGTCGTCGTACTTGTCGAGGTAGACGTACTCGTCGGAGGCCTCCTCGGACATCGTGCCAGCCTCGCGTTTGTTCTCGATCAGGCTCTTGAACTTTGTCTTGATGAGCTCGAGCTGCTTGTCGAGGTAGCCGACGGTCCGGGTCGTCCGGGCGTCCGGCGGCTTCTCCCCCTGCTCCTTCCTGTAGCGGCGCAGCAGGTTGTTGAGACGCAGGAACGCGAGGAAGTACATCTCCTGCTGCTGCTCGTCCGTCAGGCCGGTGCTCGGGACTTTCGCCGTCGCCGGTAACAGCCGAGCGATCGTATCGTCGGCCTCTCTCAACAGCTCCATTAAAGTTACGATCGATAGATTATTAAACCAGCTAATTACCGATATACACATTACAGATTCGATAAAGCTGTTATTAGGCAATAAATTATTATTTTATTAAGCTTGCTCTCATTACGCGCTCTCGGTTGATTTAGACGGGCGACAAAAAAAGAATGTAGTGATAAATTCCCTCTCTCTTTCCCTTGAGAGTGAAAGAGAGAAAGCCGTTAGAAAAATTCAGCCGCGGATATTAATTTATTTAATGCGCATTTTGAAATTTTCTAAATAATTAAGCATGTCGCCGGGAAGTAGTACCTCTTTCGATAAATCATCCTGCTCGATCAATTTCTTTTCCCCCGCTAGACCTTGGTAATTCAGCGGAGGTATCGGTATCTCGGCATCTCGGACCAGCCCCAGCACATCCGCTTGCACATCAGAATTTGGTTTTACCAGGCCGCCTTTCAAACGTTCCCCGGCCATTTTTTCCGATTTCTCCGCGTCGTTAACGCGGCTTTCAAGACTTTTTAGTAGATCATCGATATCGAGCTGTCGGCCGGCTTTGGCATTGCGATCGTTATCCGCCGAATTATTATTGACCGGATCGCTCGCACCTGCGCCCAAAGCCAATAAAGTGGCAATGAGCAATAGACTCGCTATTACAGGTGGCATTATTACAGGCTTCCAACTTCAAAATTCCCGACGCTAATTATTCCTAGAGCTTCGATCTCTGTGATATACGTATATGTACTAATGTAGCGATTTCACTAGCTGTTACACATTGCGCAAACTAATAATTATTAACCGATTTGATTCTTTATCAAACTAAACGCGACGAGTTGACAGGTCTTGTCGAAAGTTTAAGCGCAACTAAATATACGCTCGACTTATGCCAAACTTTCGTGCCGAATTTTCGTGTATTCCCTTGGCTCAGCATTTCAAACGACTTCCATCAAATTGCCGCTGTTGCGTAAAAGAATGTGAATTTTTTGCTTACGCCAAGCGATTTGCTATTGAGAACGAGTATTCAATACCGAGTGTACTTCTTCTGTGAACGTGAGCCACTAATAAAAATAAATTAAAGCGAATTTCGCGTGTCTTAATTGGGGAACGTACGTGGATTTATATGTACAGGTGAAGGTGAAAGGATTGTTCGAATAAACGACAGTGGTTTAGTATTAATCTTATTTATTAGCTATCAAAGTAAAACTAGATGACAATGCAATAACAAACTAGCATTAATCGTGTACATTGTTATTAGATTAATAGTAGAATATAAAAAAAGATTCAACCAGACAAATTAATGCCCTCCGAATTTGAAACAGAAGCGAATAATGCTCGAGTAAATCACTCAATTTGAGTGGATCAGTCGATTCGAGTAGGATGTCAATCTTTTTTTTTTAAAAAAAGGCAATAATTAGTATTTTTATATTTTTTTTTGATATGCTACTCCAATCGATCGATGCAACTAGTCGTCGGATAACTTGCGCATCAAAGCCATATTAACTTCTGGTTCGGGATTAGGAATATAAATTTATTCTCGCAATTCGAAGAGTCATCATTTACAAGTATTGGTCAGTTTGAACATAATATCTACATACAAATATGGGGTTTATATACTATTTATCTATGTGTATATGTATATAATATAAAATATGTATATGTATAATCAAAGCAAATAGGGATGGAAGGTATTAAGTACTTATTGACATGATCCTTAAAAAATCTTAAAATAGATAATAAAACTCATGCTAAAACAATTGATTTCAATGTACAATAATTACATTTTGATTGCAAGTTAATCAAAGAACAAGCGCTTCGATTGTTGCCACGCTTTTATAATCCTGAGACGCGCTCAAAGTCGATTCTCCTCATTTTCCGAAGTAGTTGGACACTACCTCTGGCACTCGAATATCCTTCCACAACCGCAGATCCACGAACGGTATGTAACTGCAATCCACCACTGGATTCCTATAAGTAGAAAAATAAAACTTAAATAAATCTTATCAATCCATTGTAAGCTCGAATAATGTCTATACTCACGAATCGGAGACCCTCTCGAAAGCCCTCAGCTGCATGGACTTTACGTCGTCGGCGTTGTCGCAGAATAACCTCGCTATGCTGCCCTTGCGAATCTCAGCCAATTGCTCTGTACGACAATTAACCAATGTCCCATTAGCAATGGCAAAAGAGTTGAAGGGGAGGGGGAGAAATAAAAACTATACGAGTGTACGAAAAAGGAGAGGAGAAGAGGCATGCGGAGACAATGAGCGCGGTATGGTGGACGGGAGACAAAAGCAAACAAGATCATAATTCCAAGGTGCTCTCTTTCTCTCTCAGTCTGTGGGCATTGGTCAAGGTGCGGGTGTATCGGAGCGAAGCAAAAGAGAGCCGACAAGCGCAAATCCAATTAGCAATCGGCTACTCGCGTGCGGCTGCCATTGAGAGGCCCGAGATTAGAAGTTTAATTAGCGAGGAACAATAGCCTGTCTCCGCCAGGACGAATGTCTCTGATAGAGAGAGAAAGAGAGCGGTGAGGGGGTGGGTGGGGGGGAGGTATATAGCGTGCCCGTAGCGGCACACTCGACTTACCGACTGTAAAGGCGAGCTCGGGGTCGCCGGTCTCGAACCAGTAGCGATCGCCCACCCTCGTCTTGTAGAATTGCTGGGTGAGGATGTAAAGGAAGGTCGGCCCTACGAGCGTGCCGGGGACGTGTCTCTCGAGCGAGCCGCCGATCGTCAGGTCGACGTCGTCCGGTGACTCGTACAGCTGCGCCAGCCTTTGAATATTCTGCGAGCGGAGAAACAAAGGGACAAAGGAGTCTTTAGATCAGCCTCTCCTTGATGAATATGTGTGTGTGTGTGTGTGTGTGTGTGTGTGTGTGTGTGTGTGTGTACGTATATATGTATATGGACGTGCTCGACTGGGCTAGAGAGAGCCTCGAGAGCGCGTCGGCTGCGGTAGAAGCAAAGGAGAAAAAAACACGCAAGCGCGGCTAATCGAGTGGCGATATGATATAGCACCTACCTCTGCCGATATCACGTCGCCAAAGTCTTCCCAATAGACGGCCTTGGGCAGACCGGCGAATACGCGGTAGTCGTTGTAGGGAGCAAGCCCGTGGTCGCGGTTCCTCTGCACGTCAAAGGCACGTAAATCGTCGCCGAACCTCTGCATGTTTCTGAATAGGTATTTCGTGATCTGAAACGACAATGAATATAAGCCCGTGCGATTATTGACGTTAAGCAACTGGAGAAGCAATTTTTCGTTCTTTTGGAGCCGAGGACTCACCTCGCTGTCAAAGTACTGATCGCTGTTTTCCTGAGGCTGGAACGACATGCCCCGCGTCAGCTTCTCCATATATTCCGGTACTTCGATGATACCCGGCCGATTGTAGTGGTCGCTCAGGCGCAAAGCCTCGTACGAGTAGTTGTAGCGGTATTCGTTGACCAATCTGTGTCGCGGATGGTGGGAGTTTTCAAGTCACATTATTATTCTTACAAGTTTCCATAATTCGGCTTGTATTATTTTAAAGTATACGAGCGCATAATTTACGAAAGTTGACGCATCTGTCAACTTGGTCGAAAGTATACGTGGCAAAAGTTGGCCAGTAGAAAGAAAGAGCGCATGAATCACGTGCAATATTCGCGGTTGCATAAGAGCTAAATACACAATGTTTACAGATGATTGTGCGTGCGCGTATACTTACAGGAGTTTGCCGGCAATGAGAGAATGGAAGTAGCGGAACGCAGCGGTCGAGTGTTCATTGATCGTGCTCGGGTTCTCGTTGGCGTTGTAGTCGTTGACGTAACCGTGGGTCTGGTAAAGGATCTTGTTCTTAAGCGCATTCTGCTCGCCTGTCGGCATCAATCAGAGCGAAATTATCGCGTAAATGATATGCACTCGAAATGTTGTTGGGCAGAAAGTGAGACTACGATAACCGTACCGATGAAGATGGGCAGCCATTCGTAGTAGGATATGTACTGGTAAACGGCGGTGTTGATTCGCCGGGCCTCCTGGTAGATGGTCTCGTCGGACCAGTGGGGATTCAAGTCGGCCAGCTGATAGGCAATGCGATTGTGCTCCTTGTGCAGGTACAACTGCAGTATCGTCAGCTGTGGATTCTGGTTGACGCGCGCGTCACCTGCAACACACCAGCCGCATTGCTTGTTTTTTTTTTATTTTCAACGCTGATAGGGAGCAAAAGAATCGAGAGAGAAGCGCAATTGCGAGGGGAGAATGAGCTTGTTCGGCGAATCAGCTCACGCGAGGCTCGTATAATGGCTAACTAGCCAGTGGTTTTACGGCACAGCCGAGGCCGCGCCGGCTATTGAAATGACCGAGGGAAGAAGAGAGCGAGAGCGCAGAGTGAAAAAAGAGAAAAACTCCGACACTCTCCCGCGAGAAACTCGCGCGGGCCACGCGTAAGACCCCTCCCCTGCCCGTTTACGACGGCAATTTTAGTTCTCAAAGCACCTTAGACCGCGGCGTATGTACAGTCTATAGCGCATACCTCGGCTTTGTCGGAATGGACAAAAAACTGGCGAGTTTTATGCCTCGTCAATGATGATTGCTTAATTAATTGCCCGGCAAGAGAAAAAAAGAAAGAAATTATAATAATAAAAGTCACTGTCGTAATTCGTAGCCGCTCGTTACGTTGATCATTTGGAGAAAAAAGTATTTATCCTTTGCCCATTTCGTCGGATAGGCGCGTGCATGCGCCCGGTTATAATATGTTAAAGACGAGGGCCGCGCCGACACGTTCGAAAGTTAATAATACGCGCGGCGCGTCTCAATCGAAAAGCCTAATTGTTTTCCTCTGCTCGTTCTCCTCTAAATAGCTGCGGCGCGTTGCCGCGGGTGTACAAGGGATATTATCACTCTGGAAGAGGATGAATAATCGTCGTGACGGGGCGTCAAGCCGCCAGCTCGTCGGATCGTCGCCAGCGTCAAATCAGGGGAGAAAATGAGCGCCGACACTTCCGTCACTTATATCGCTGCTCCAAGAGAGCTGGGTGGGTCGGCTGGAAAATTACAAGGTGGACTCACCTGCCCTGTAGCAGTACTCGCGCTCGTCGACGACGTCGCACGCGGCGCTCTTGTTGGTCGCCTCCGGCAGCCACTCGCGGTTGTTGCGGTAGTCGCTCTCGAGGAGGCCGCCGTAACCGCGCCTCAAGCCAAGAGCTACTTGGTCGCTCGAGCCGTAGGTGAGCGACAGGTCGAGGAAGTGCGAGACCACCGTCAGCTATAACATCAATCAAGCAACGACGTTAAATCTCCCGTCCTCCTCGGCCGGCCGAATGGGCCGGAGGGGGGCTACTTGGCGCACGCCACATCTCCTCGACCGAACGATGCGATCCTATCTCTCCCTCTCTACTCCCCGCCGAGAGTGCGAATTAAAAGTATTTATTACGCCTACGAGTAATTGGATATATAGCGGTAATTGAAATGTAATTGAAGTGCCCGCCGGAGAGAGAGAGAGAGAGAGAGAGAGAGAGAGATAGGGGTAAGAGTAGAGGGGCGATGGCTTTGGCTTTATTGCTGTGTATATTCCGAATTGCTTGGAGCTTAAACGGAGCCAGCTGCTCTCTTCTCTATATAGTAGCAGTTAAGCGTTGTAAACTGCCTTAAAGCAGTGCAATAAAATAAAAGTGAAAGAGATTGACGCTAGATTAAGATTGATTATCACAATAAAAGCCCACGTCGTTGCTGCTGCAGCTTCTGCTGTTGTTATTGTTATGTAATTAAAACGAGCTTAAACTCTCCAGAGGAGTGTACGTTTACGGGTGGTATTTAAACAAATTATATACAGACGACGAAGTATAAGGAAAGGACAAGCGCGCGCGAGTGGCATATGTAAGAGAGAGCGCGTTAGGGGTCTAGTAGTTATAGGCGTGGTGGGAGGTAGCTTTCCAAAGCGGGGTATAGGCTTAATTAATCAGCCGCAAATACAAACCTGTTCGGCCGGCTCGTCTCCAGATGTGCAGCCGCGATCGAGATCGGTGGTGCTGCGTATGAAGTTACGGCACTCCTGGTAATTGTAGACCGGGTCGTCACGGGGTATGAGGATAGGGAAGCAGAGGGGACTGCTGTAGATCGCCTCCGGGATCAGACGGCCCTCGTCCGTGCAGCACCGCGTCATATGTGGTTCTGGAATCAAACGGGGGGGAGCACACCGTGTTACGGGTGCCTTTAGATTTTGGAATCCACCCGAGAAGCCGCCTGTGTTGGGAGCCAAGGAAAGGTGGGGAAAGAGGAATGTGCCGCTGGGCTTTTTTGCGGCCACTAGCCGCGAGTCGCTCTTAATGAGCGGCAAATGCGATTATTAGCGCGCTTCGGCAGATTGCAGCTGGAGATGGACGGGAATGGACCGGGGCGAATGGGGGAGATCGGTATGGGGCAGGCAAGATCGGCCCCCCAGGCCAATCGACATGTGCCTCTCGTTACGTCAATTAGGAGAAAAATCATTATTCACCCGGTAATTATTATTATTATTATTATTATTATTATTATTATTATTATTATTATAATTAAGCGTGTTAATTTAAACGCAGTCACAGATCCCCGGCTCCTTTTTTATTTCTTCTTCAAACGATATACGCACCGTAAATTCGCTTCTATTCTAACTTTCTAACTTTGATCGGTAGAAAACTGTTTATGTGTATCGACATTTCATGCAATACAGAGTAAACCCGCAATTTACTCGCCCAACTTTTCATTATGACATAAATGCGTTAAAATCGATTTTTTTCGCTCGCCTAGCTACGCGCAGCGAGTTTTGTAATTGAAAAAACACGTTTGAGCTAAATAAAAAAAAACGACTGGAGGATTTTGATTAAAATCGGCAATTAATCTCTTGTTTTACTTTTTTTTTTGCAACTACTTTATATACATTTAATTACGATTTATTTTTTTGTAATTGTTGTCGAAAGTGAGCGTAACGAAACGAGCTACATCCGTATGTCTACTCGCATACTAAGTTGAATAAAAAAAAAAGAGAAAATGTGTTTATCTTTTTTTTGTTTGTGAAACCGACAAAGTTGAGAAGAGCGGGTGATGGGGAGAATGGGTGGGGTGAAGGTGCAGAGGATAAAAACAGACAAGTGCTCGGGGCGTGGGAGCGAGAGTGATGGGTGTGGGGGGGGGGGGCGGGGCGTTTATACATAATGGCGGGTAATTACTCACTCGACTGGGTGCTCCCGTCGATCATAGCCATGTCGTGAGTCATAATTTGACCCCACTGCATGGCGACGAGGGTCCACTTGGGGTCCTGGATGTCGACATCGGGAAACAGCGAGGAACTGACCGCGCGCGCCAAGGGCAGCTGACGGCCGCTCTTGGATACCGGCGGCATGTGGATACCTGCCAGGCAAATTCATCATTCTACCTCTCTCCTCCCTCTTTTTTTATCGCTCCTACTAATGCGAGCTGGACTTGCGTTGCATGCCTTAGCGACTCTCCGCCTAGGCTTTCCACTCGACTCCTGTTTCCACATTGCTCCGGTGAAATGTCTGTGCTTTTTTTTGTTCCTACGCGCGCCCGCCTACCGTTTAGCCCTGATTTATTACCGCCGTACTCTCCCGCTCGACTCTATCCCCCCCGGTTGAGTTCCGAATCCGGCGAGCTCAGCTTCCCGCTCTCGCGTTTAATAGCGCTTTTACAAACGCACCCGGAGTACAATATCTAAACGTCGTTTCTATAGGCTGCGCTATTACGTGCGCTCGTATACGCGTCTATATACCGACAGTTTTGTCAGGCATAAGCCCGCACGAGCTGTGTGGCACATTGTTGCGCTGGGCCCGAGTCTATACGGTATAACGGCGCGCATATAAGGCGCCTGACATAATAATGCCTGCGCGCGTAATCGCCAAGCGATCCCACGAACTTATCTCGCCGCGAGGCCATATGAAATCGGGAAAGCTCGTTGAGCGCGCGCGTGCAGGGAGGGGACATCGAGAGAGCGATACATATAGATGTAGATACAGGTAGAGACGGAGGCGCAGCCGTTGGCGCAACCACAAGACAACCCCCTTTGCAATATCTTACGCCGGCGCTCTTCTATCCATGGAAAATCGAACTTAGCAAACAACGATATTCCCGAGTGTCGCTTTGGCGCGCCGGCATTAGAGAGACTCATGGGATCGCTGGTGCTCCGGCTCCCACAGCGCGGGGACAGGCTGCTCTGCTCTCTATAGCCTGCGCAACCGGGAAGCGGCGGTGCCGGCGCTGCTTTAATTGGCCTTCTCATTTCAATTTTCCCCGACTAAGCATAGGCCCTCTCCCTCGATCGCCCCCCCCCCCCCACAAGACACGCACTCACTCGCGTACACAAGCGTCATCGATCGAGCGCGTATTATACCCAGCCTTATGCGGTTTCGTCCAGTGTGCACCGGCAGCCGGGGGCTTTAATGAAAGCCGTTTTCGCGCGTTGCCGCGCATACCTGCGGACGACGACGAGACGCCCCCCCCCACCCGCCAATGAATTTATATACCGATCGGGCTTCCTCCATCGTCAGCTTCGCGAGGGCTTATGTAACCCTTTTAGATCGGCAGTGTTACAGACACGCGTGCGTAGACACAGATCCCGCTGCGCGTAATACGTTCCTGCGCGGGTTATTTAATCCAGGCTAGATTGGTATTTCGCACGGCAAGAATGGGCGCTCGCTCTCTGGCGCCATTGATCTACATTCCCCCTCCGCTTCAATGCCCATTTAATGCGTAAGCCTGCGAGAAAATTAAGAAAATTCATATCCCTCGTAGTCTCGCAATCGCTCGCGTTCTAGAGCTCAACGAGAGAGACCAGTCGTGCACGAGCGATTAAAGCTCTCGACGCGCGAGTCCACCCTTAGGAATTATCCAGGCGCGTAAACATAGCCGTCGCCCGATGAGGGTAATAAAATTCTCCGGAGTCGAGCATTACGGTTCGTCGCCAAGTCGGCAGCCGCTCCACTAAGCTAAAGTGTCGTATTTAGCTAATTGGTATAGGAGCTATTAGCCGTGGCAGCGGTTGCAGCGCGGCTATGCTCGCATCTACTCACCATCGGCATAATTGGCCCTGAGGATACGCTGGTATCCGGTGTTGGCCATACCCCAGGTCGGGTAGATGAGGTTGTTGCAGGAGCCGTCGTAGGTGCGGTAGACGGATTTTCGGCAGACCGGACTGGGCGCCCGGCAGGCCGGCACGGGGGTCGGCGCTGGCGGGTCGGGGGCCGGGAGCGACGGCACGGGCAGCGGCAGCGACGGGATCTGCGGTGCTCCAGGCAGCGCGTTCGACGTGCTCTCGTACGAGTGGTAGCTGTAATTGCAAGCAATTGGGCGAACCGTGAGGATGGGGATGGTGAAAAAGCAGGAGAGCCTGATTTACGACCGAAAGCTGCTCTCCGCACTCTCTGGGCGTCTTTTCTTATATACGTAGATCTGCTCGAGAGGCCCTCTGCGCAAGAAGATCGAGAGCTAGGCGTAATTGACGTTTAAGGTAGTACTGTCGTATATCGATTTACAGTACAGATTTTTATCAAATTGCAGAATATGCTTTTAATTAGCACAAAAATTGTTCAGTTAAATTTT
>JAPYYQ010000149.1:0-96597 GCA_030522585.1 Anagyrus pseudococci | reverse complement strand
TTGGGGTATAAATAAAAATACCATTAGATTCAGCAGGTCAAAATCTATCAAAATATATATGTCTTACTTCTAAATTTTTCGCGGAGGAGCTACCTTAAGCCAAGTCCGCTTGGGTACGGAATGAATGCTGGTGCGTTTAGGCGCGCAAGATCTGAAGAAACAATTCATCAGGCTTCGAAACAATTTGCATGTAAAACAAATATGCTAACGAAGAACGGCACATGAATTCGTTTTCGACCGATGACGAAATTTTTTCCTTTTCCCTTGTATACCTGTACACCGATGAAAAATCGAGCATACCCGGCAATTTATGCTCTTCAAATGTACACAAGAAAGGCAAGAGTACATATATCGAGGTAATCCGAAAAATCAATTGACGCTTTGCTCCGGCGTATTATTTGCGATATTTATTTTATTCTGCCAACCGTGAATTTTACAGCCGGCCGTTCGGTAAACACGCGTCTAAATCGTATGAAATTTACGCGCGGAATATTCAGTTCTGTACCGTTGTGTATTATGGATTTTTTCGAAGGCAGCGCAATTTTCTTTGTAAGCTGCGAAAACGTTATTATACATCGGAGCAAAAAAATTTTTTACTCAAACATAAAGCGTTTCGTTAAACAACCGATGAATATCTTACAAGTTTTTCCGTATTATCGCCACGTACGATCGAGCTTGTTGCGTCAACATGGAACAGTTGGCTTGTTTTTTTTCAAGATTAGATCAATTATTAATAAATATCAAAATTAATCGTCTAAAAATACATCCGATTATTCAACTAAACTACCGGACACAATAGTAATATATCGAAAACTCGTTAACGCTCGTTACATTTTTCGTTCTATTTTCGCTGTATCTAATAAATTCACGCTAAAACAACAAAATTGCAAGTCTAAAAATTCTCGCAATTTTTCAAACTCGAAAACGAAAGTATACAACGGCCGCGATTCCGCAATACCGCACTTACATATCAATCGCATAATCGCGTATAATGAAAAATAAAAAGAACAAGCGTATATCTGTACATTGGCGAGAGGCAACATTGTAAACCGAAATTCCCTCGGATTTTTCGCGGCCGCGGCTTTTAAGCCATTTGTAAATTTGATCGAGCTAAATAAAACGCGGGCCTGCCGCTGGAGCCGCCGCTGCTGCGAGAACCTTAACTTTCACCATCGCCTATCCAAAACCATATCTAGCAGGCTTAATGCCCGTTTATGTAACTACTTATCAGCAAGCCGCGCCGGCGGGCCAAACCTTTGCGATTATACTCGCCCGGGCATTAGTCTAGCTCGGCAGCCGAAATCTAGAGCCACGGTTACCAGGCTTCGCTCAGTCTCTCTCTCTGCACACGCTATGCAGCGGATTGAAAGTAAAAAATTCCAAGGGCTATCGGTTCTCGTTAACGCGCTCGCTGGCTCTGTTATTGCAGCAAAACACCGGCTGGATCGCGGCCTATATCGCGGCTGACCGGGAGGCATGAATTAGAGGGAGACGATCAGCGACATTGTATCGCGAAGGGAGCCTTTCGCACTCGCTGATGGAGGGGGGGGCGGGGAGCGCGAGTCGCGGGAGCGACGCCCGCGACTCGCGCGCATTGTAGGAATAGGTATTACGAAAGTACACAGGCTCGCCGGCGCACGAGAGCCAATGGATATATGTGTGTATGTATATACCATACGTGCTGCCGTAATGTTAAAGCTGCCGGTGCGCCTTCGCCGGAGTATCATTAGACGTTTCCAGTTCGCGCGAGCCCCGGCTAAATTCAATGGCCGATCTCAACCTCACTCGCTTCTCTCTCTCTCTCTCTCTCTTTTTCTCGATGAATCGATGCTGCTTTTTATGCTCGGTATTATAAGCTGCGAGTTAGGGGGATGTCGAGGATAATATCGAGGCAAATAAGATGTAAGCTCGCTAGACGCGCGGGAATGCCGCTGTTTACGTTGGCCTTTTCGAAATTTCGAAATTCTGAGAAATTGCAAGCGTGAGAATTTTTCAACGAGCTTGTTTGGATAATATTTTGCAGAGGGAGTAGGTGTAATTAGGTTGTCGATTTAGACGATGCTCGAGTGTCGAAGAGCGTTTGACGCGCTAAATTGACGGAACGAGTATAGGCCTATTGTGTTAAAAAAACGTGCGAATGACTGGGCCGCACAATGCTATCTTTTCAAAAAATAACCGTCTTTTTTGTCGAAGAAAAACGAAGAAGAGGAAGCAGCAGCGACGAGTAGCGAAACTCTTCTCTCGCGGAGTTAGACAATCATATGGAAGTGAACAATTCATCGGCGCATGAAACGCAGTTGCTTCACTAATAAAATACTCGTAATCATCCATCCTTTGTTGGCTAATTCTCACATTCACAACGAGAAAACGAGCCTTTGGGAAGAGACAAGCTCAATGATTAGGCCTTTTGAAATCCTACGTTCGAAGAAAGCACGAGCGTTCGATGAGAAACGCTGAATGGGCGGACAATGAAAGTAAACAATGAGTCGGATTTCTTTCTTTTTTTCTTAACTCTGGCGAAAAATAATCAAGTATTGGGCCAAAATCGGTGGTTTTGTTAAACAAGTTTAGTAATTTATGCGTTTCATCTTGAATTTAATGTAATAAAACGATTCTACTGAGATATTTTGCATGATAGGTTTTAATAGTTCAATCGACTGAGCTTCAGCTTGGCCAGTATCTCCGTCGATTGCTAAGTCATTAGGTTGAGCCTTGCATTACCTATTTATGCGCCATTAAGTGTCAAAAATATTTGAATAAAATAAAAAATGGAATCATTTAACATTTTTTTTTAAATTGTAAACACAATTAATATCGATAAATAGTTAATACTTTGGTTGATTATTGTAACGTATCATAAGAATAATTGAGACTTTATTACGATATTCGTGGAGTAACGTAAACGAGGAAAATAATTACTTCGGACTTGACTTATGGGATTACAATTCGCATAGGGTTCGAGTATAAGACGGTTTTAATAATGCAATCAATGAGATGTTGCGAGCAGCTATAATAATTACACCTCAGAAACTTATAACTTATTAAACAACATTCCATTTAAAGTTTTCCACGCGAGTAATACTATTTAGCAATAACATTTGCAAATACCTCCTTTTTTTCAATTTTCGCAATTTTTACATAAAATTTTCTATCGCGTGTTAAAAAAATTGATGTTTACAAGAAAAATAAAATAAAGTACTGTTGCACGTATTTCACAATAAACTGTAACATCAGTTCCAAATTGTCGTCCGATCAACTTTTCGTAATTATCGACTACTTAACAAGCTAAAAATAATGTGCTGACAGTTTTTCGGCAAAAAATTTTCACGTAAAAAAACGTGGAGTAATCAATACATTGGCATTACGCTGGCGCAAAATAAGCGAGGTAAACTAATGATATTTGATGAGTATGTTTTACAAATTAATTAATATACTCGGCAAATTGTAGTTATCGTCCTTTTCGTTCAATAAAAAGCATATCGTAGAGGAAATTTGCACATTTTTAATAATACGCATGATTACTTCATAAAAAATTCGATAGTAATAATTTGCCTCGACTGCCTATAAATTCAGAAAAATAAGAATTTTGATTATAGTCTTCGATTACAACAGTAAAATCTAATAGAAATTTTTAAAAAATATCAATTTCTAAACATTAAAAATTGTCTTTCTAAACGTAAGGCACATTAGATAAACCAATACAGATTGCATTTTGCGATCATGATCTTAAAAAGGCATTGCGATAATATCATTATAAATACATTTGTGTTACTGCACAAATGATTTATGTTGAGATTATGGACACGCTAATTTAATTCAAAGATCTGATGAAGAATAATACCGCGGTATGCTGACGATGTTAATCGTTTTAATATCAGTGTAAAACCATTGTCTAAATTAACGATATAAAAAAACGTTATTATCTTGTAACGCTACTCGTGGAATATTAACATTAGAAAATGAACTCCTAAAACGGGCATTACACATATAATACCAGATGCTCATTTTGCATCTCGTTATCCAAATTTTATTATTAGTCATTTTTTTATAAAAATTTTTATTACGCAAACATCATTGAAACTCGACTAATTTTATATGTATTCCTATTTCTAATGAAAGTAAGATTACCCAGTATTTCGTACATAAACTTCAAATAAAAGCTGTGCAGAACCGTACAAGTAGAATTACGCGATTTTCCTAAGTATTAAATCAAAATTATGAAATTATATAAGACTATTTTTCAGTTGTTTCTTTATTAATAAGTTGCAAAATTTATATGAAAATTGAAAAAAAAAATGAAATTCGAGATTTCACTTTTTTCTTATCAAAAACACATCTTTCTAAGCAATTTATATTAGAGATCTTCATTTCCTTTCAAATATTCTTTGTTTCAATATATACCCCATGTTATCAAATAAAACTTTTGCAACCAAACTCATTAGACAGTTCCCGTGACCCCCAATATTAATTTTCCGTTAAAAGCAGATAACAAAGGCGGCAAAACTCTTCTCACATAAAGATGCCGAATTTCCCAGAGGATAAATTGTTTGATAATAAAGAAAGAGAAAAAAAAGTGCGAGTGTCCGAGAATAAAATAAAGCCAGCAATTAAGGGACGAACAAGTTGCGAACAATAGGAAAAACACATCTCCTTGGGCTGGAGAGTTGGAAAAAAGTGACAAAAACATTCTCACATGCGCGGCGCGGCAAAGACAAGATGTCGTTATAGGCCGTGGCAATCGGCCGGGCACGACTTACAATTTTGATTTCGAAACGCCCGAGAATTCCCTCGGCCGATTGTCAAGCGGCAGCGGCGTGCGTATTAGCATCCACCTCTAGCTCCAATCGCCGAGTGGCGGTGGTGGTGGAAAAGCCGGGGCTGCGATTGGCCAGCCGACTTTCCCACCACGCTCGAAAACGCGCGGCTGACTCAATTATCCCGGCTTTGCCGTCAGCCCGGCCGTCTCCGTACCACGTGACCGCTTTTCGGATTTTTTAAATTTACCCACGGCGGACCCCCCCGACGCGCGCATATATAAATTGCCAATGGGCCTGCAGCTCCGTATCCACAGCATCAGCGACTATCGTACAGCTAGCTTATCCGTGAGACCCCGAGAAAAAAAGAAAACAGCCATCATGTACAAGCTGGTAAGTCGCTTCTCTCTGTCTCTCTTTCTTTCTTTTTTCATAATCCTACGTTTTATTTTTCGACACTCCCTGCTGCAACTGCAACGTTTAACGAATAGGCCTAGGTTGCTCGTGGCTTGCGCAAATTTTGCGAGAGTGACTGTCGTGAGAGGCGCTTGGAGGAAAAGTCGTATTGGCGAATAGACCCGCGCACCTGAGCTTTACAATGAAATCGTGATCGCGACTTCGTTCGTTAGCAGAAGGTTTAATCTTCGGTTTTCTTAATTGACATCTTGTGAAATATTCTTAAGCCGGTGGCTTTTCTACGGTTTTTTGTTAAAAAAATTTGTTTTTCCCTCTCAAAAAGAGTCAAATATACATCGCGTAGACGAATAAACTAAAATCAATCTCTTAATTTTCTCCAAATAGAAGAATAAACAAAATAAATCGCGACAGCCAGTGAATAGGCTCGAGATCTGGGCCTGATTATCCAAGCGGCCCCGATACGAATCTCGAAAGTTCGTCTCTCTCTCTCGCTCGTACTTACGGCTTATAGGAAGTGGCTAAGAGCCAAGTCGGCTTGTATTACGCGGACACCGGTGCATAATAGGCGCCGTGCGTTTATCCCTCTTGGATCACCGACACTTGGTCTGCCAATATTAGGATCACTTCCGGGCCTTATCTCCGACCAGACACGCAGCAACGTTGCGTAATAGAAACACACACGGGAGTTAGAGCTAATAGTAACATTCGCGGCGTGTTATTTTTTTCGCGAGTTGACGTATGGCGCTTGTTAGGTACTCGAGAGAAAGAGAGCCTGTTTGTTGTCGGATTGGGATCGATATTTTTGCATTTGACGGATTAAGCTTGTAAACTGTCTTAGGGCGCGAGTTGATCGATCGGATTTTTTTTCTTTTCCAAACAAGTGTCATTTGTTGTTGGTTGAGGATCGTTGCTCTATGATAAATGTGTTTAAATGGGGAAAAACGTCGGTTTCGTGATATATAGGTCGTGGATATGCGGACGACTACTCAGTCATGGCGCGAATCCTGTCGGAATGCGCACGATGAAGTGTCAAAAAAGCTTGGAAACAACGGAATCTTATTAAATCAGTAATCGAGAACTGTTTGCCCACCTGGTATGTTTATTAAAGACGAGATTAAAGGAGAACTCTTGGAGAAAAAAACGAATTGAGGAACGTGTTGTGATTACTGTAAAATTTAAAAAGTACTAAAATTCGTTTTTATTAATACCAGGTTGGGAGAAAGTAGTGCGAGCTTTAGGTTGTACTTTTTGCCCGGTATGCATACGTCTTAAGGCATAACGTTTTTCTAGCCCTTGTTTTTACTCGTATCAATCTATATTTAAATTTCCCTCGCGTTTAATCTAATTTCAACGCGATTAAAGCTCACCTCGCCAAGTCAAGTCTTTACGTAAGCCCACTCGTTAATCCCGAGCAGCAGCAGTAGCAAGCATCCGAACCCTCCTCCCCATGAGACAGGAGCCGACTTGACGCCATTGCCGTGTGATTTTCAGGTAGTCCTCGCCGCCGTAATGGCAGTCGCCTGCGCCGCTCCCGGCGGTCTTACCGGCATCACCTTGGACCACGGCCTGGGCCCGATCCACGCCCCGAACGTCATCTCGCACGCTCACCCACAGCACGTCGCCGTGATCGCCCAGCCCGTGGCCCACGCTCCGATCGTCCACGCCGCCCCGATCGTCCACGCCGCCCCGATCGTCCACGCTGCCCCGATCGTCCACGCCGCTCCCCTGATCCACCACCAGCCCCTCGCTCCCCGTCCCCACGTCTCCCCCATCCTCACCAAGACCGTCCTCCCCAGCCACGACCACTACGTCCCCATCGTCGCTCATCATGGTCTTCATTAGGCCCTAACGAGCTAACCAAAAAGAGATAACTTCAAACGCGCCTAATCTGGTCACGAGAAGCCGAATCGCAACACTGATCCAGCCTCGCTCCTCTTATCAAACCTGCCGAGAGGAACGTGGCTGTCGACGTCGCTCTGCGCACACCTTTTTTTCTCAGTTTTTTTATCGATTAAAAAAAAATTTTGTGAGTCAACGAACCAACCCATCCAACCCACACCCTCTCTTACCTATTTCCCATCTAGACCACAACTTCTTATCTCCTTTCGACTATACGTCCGATCGTTGCCGATCGTTCTTCATCCCCGAACAAAAAAGAAATATGTTGAGTTTCTAGTGTATCTGGACATTTAAAACTCATGCATGATAGCTCATTAATTCATCAGTATTTTTGCCGACGAAAATTGTAAAAATAACATTGAATAAATCTCTTGACTCATACATTCGTATTACTTTTTTTCTTTAAAATTTTCCTTGAGACGTTACAACATAATTAGAGGTTACTTTGAGTAATTTAAAAACCGAGCGATTTCTGTTACAATTCAAGCGAAACAAGATCGTTTCGGGAGAAAAAAATTGCGAAGCACGAAAAACCAGTTTTAATAGCTACTTAACAAATTACGAGAAAAAAGAATTCCTAATGCTCGTGTATTAAAATTATCCGGTAACGCGCGTCTGATAATTGTCCTCTTCCTTTTTGTTTCTCTCTTTTGCTCTGCATAAACTCCTCGTTTAATAAAGTGGTAAAGTCTTTTTAATTTCAAAAGGAGCACGATAAAATTAAGCAAAATGTCGAAACAATCGAGATCAACACTCTAGCGCTGGTTTCCTTTAAATTACAGATTAACAAGATCCAATCATCGATATCGCTCACGTAACGCGCGTGTCGGCGCAATGCTTGTTTTCCAATGTATAATATCTTCTGAATTCTCGTCCATTACTTATTCAAACGACGCTCGTTCGGGAAATAAATTGCTCCAATCCAGTCTTCTCTATTTTCGCTCAATCGTTCCCTTCATATTCCTTATCCATTATAATCTCCAAATCACATGGCCCATTTAAATCCAAACGAAACAAGCTTCGGAAAAAAAATCTCCACCCTGGCTCTCCCTCTTTTATTACCAATGTCAAACATTACTTTCTATCCTCCCCGAGTTCGTTCACCAAATATCCCCCTTCTTCGCAAGTTCGAAAATCGATAGTCCTATCCGGGGCGTTTGTACCTTTCTGTTAAATCGACGGAGCATATAACCCGTAATCGTTATCTACCTAGATTTCGAAAAAATTCTTATTGAAGATCAATAGAAAGGCCGTCAAGAGAGGAGGACAAGGGGAGCATCCAATGCGAACACAGCCGATAAAAAGCCAAGGGGGGATATATAATTTTAGCGAAGACGACTTTAAACCTGCCGCTCATCGATTCTCAGCTGGTGTAAGGGGAGGTAGAAGGGGGGGGCGTATTGTTCGGCGCAAAGGTGGGGAGGAAACTGCAAGACATCCCGGACAATGAAAGGCCGGGGCGCACGTTTGAAAGTCCGCCTATACGTGAGCTATCGTTGCGGTTGCCCGAACTCTCTCTCCCCTCCTGCCGCCCCTCGATCGCACGTTCCATCACCTCGAGCTCTCCGAAAGTTTCGGAATACCAAAGGCGAGCCTCGATCGTCCGTGTGCTTTGATGCGCCCTGGAACCCGAGTACCTTTCTACTGTCTTGACGTTCAATCGAACCCGATGAAATTAGCCTGGTTTTAGTGGAGCCGCTTGTCGGAGTTGGCTTTGAAGTTTACTCAGGCTGAGTTTGAACGACGATTACACGAATTACCGCTGGGCTAATTTTTCTTTTTTTTTTCTTTTGGTCCGATCGAAGTGATTTTTCTTTTCTTACAGTCTTAAGGGAGTTTGCGCTTGTTTGCGATGGAAGCGAAATTGAGGCAAATTGATAACTTGACGAATTAAGTCGAGATAGTTTATCGAGCTATAAATAAAAGTTTTTAGTTTCGATATGAATTTGCTAAACTTGTTCAAAAGGTAATACATGACTTTTCGTTGCGGTATGATAATAGATTTGAAAATTGATTAACAAAGTTCCGGTCGATATATACGGATAAAGTCTTTCATCAAATTCGAATTTCGCAAGTTGTCGGTAACTTTTTGAACAAACGTCGAAATAAAATTTTATTGAAGTTTATTGAAGTAAGGTTATATTGCGGTGTGCACGTATCGAAGTCCACCCATGCCTAAATTGATTTCATTTGTCGTATCCCCGTTGTAGATTGACATTCAACAAAGATTCAAGAAATTCGATAGTTTGATTTAAAAAATCAATTACATTCCATTTCAAACACGACTCCTTTTGTATTTCTATCAAAGTATTTTTTTTATTTCTAACTTACGTAAATAAAAAAAAAAGTAACGGAAAAGATTTCTGATTACTTTCTCATTCTACACTCGACATTGACTTTTATTCTACCACCGAACGCTGAAATTTCCTGCGAGCAACAAACTTTTCATCAGATAAATCCAACTTAATGAAAATCCTAAAATTATTTTGCCCCAAAAATTTTCCCTTCTCACCCGCAGCCGCCCACTTACACGCGCAAACGCCCACGCTCTCAAAATCGCATATGAAAGCTCCGAGGAAAACGAGTGTGCCGAGAGGTAATCCTCTCTGGGAAACAAAACCACTCAACCAACTCGTTTTTTCTCTCTCACCCCCCTGAGCCTCGAATAAAAACAGCATTTATATTTCATGCGAGATCAAGGTTTGTCGGGGCTTTGCCAAAAAAAGCGGAAAAGCAAAGGCCGAAACAAAGCGAGCCGAGAGCAGGTATGTCTCTATATCTATTTGCACAAAGTGCGGAAACAGGGCTTATTGAATCGCCTAATTCGGTCGCCGACAATGGCGTTCGTTATTTCGAGTCGGCTGACTTGCTCTCCAGCACCGCCAGGCAGAGCCCGCTTTTCGCGCCCGATTTTCCAATGAGAGAGAGAGAGAGGTAAAGGTTGGCCTGGGCCGACTTCCTCCTCGCGCCATTTCGTCTGATTGTAATTGAGCGATAATTGATGAATCGGCGACGCTCCGTCGAACGCTTTTACTGGGACCTGACCTTTCAGCTTGCATCCGGCCTATTGCACGGAGCTCCTAAGTCAGTGGGAGTTTTCGGCAAGATTTGAAATTCTGATAAATTTGTTTTACCAAATATTTTAATCTTTTTTTCTTAAGAGAAATAATATCAACTAATTCTGGGAACAAAATGTATTAAGTTTGATTTTATTTGAGGTTGTATTACACGGAGTCGTATTACTTTGGAGCGACGCAGTGGAAGAATTTAATAATTTCTGCAATTGAAGCTGGCGATGATGGAAAAATATAGAGAAAAAGAGGAAGAGTCGGGGAAAAAAAGAGAATTTACTGGAGCGAATATTGAAAATTTGCATTTAACGCGTGATCGATGTGAAAATCTTAACAATTTAATGAAAAAGCCGAGTAAATAAATCAATTTTATCGACATGGTCATTTTCAGATAATTTATCACTTTTCTATGGTAAAGTAATATTATAAAATATGAATTTTATATTTACTCGATTTGGCCTAGAGCTATTTGTATGATGATCATAGTATTGCAAACTTTATTTTAGAATCAAACAAAGATACAGTAAAGAATCTGTTTTGCTTGTATTTTCAAATAAAAATGGGCAAATCGAGATTTGAAAATTCACTCAAAGGTTACAAAATATTGAAATTCTGTGCAAAGGAAGTTTAATTTGAATAGAAAAAAAATTTTAATAAACTTTTCAAAAAATTTTTAATTAAGTTTTTATTAAAATTACATGTATTCATAAATGATCAAATTCGCTTGGACATATTTAAATTTAAGCTTACTGTTACGCACTGGATAGATAACCGTTTTCTTTTTACTTCCACATTCTCATATTTCATACGGATACGCGTTATATTTTACACCAGTTACGTACCATTTACATAAACTTATATCACAATTCTTGGAAATTTATTTTTTTTGATTGTATTACGAGGAAAAAGCGAACTGATATCGAATCTCATGTACACTTATGGTGGATTCAAAACTGAAATTCCTGTTTCTGGAAAAATAAAGAACCTAAATTAAAATTTGTTCCATAGGATTTCTACAATAAAAGCATTTAAAAATGTAATTTGCAAAGCAGACCGTAAAAAAATATAAATAAATAATCGAGACTTTACGTAATAGCGAAATTTAAAGAAGCCACCAAATACTTACTTCGGTAGGGTGGAAATGGAGGAAATGAGAGAAGGTCAATCGGGAGATTATAGATGGTAATACGGGTAGATCGATCCTGGATAGCCGTAGTAGGGGTACTTGTAATAGGGGTAGCCAATCGGCAGGAGGCTAGAGTAATACGGATACTTGTAGGCATAGGTCGGGTAGTGCACCACAGAGGAGTAAGAGTGGGCGGGTAGAATGTAGCCCGGCGGATAAGGCGATGGGGCAGCTCCGATCAAAGCCACTGCCAGGCAAAGGATCACCTGCAAAAGGAACATTGATCCGTTCTTGATTGGATGCTTTTTTTATCAAGATTGGCAAGAGGCGCGCGTGGATATTGAACAAGACACGACGACAACTCGAATGTACTCTTTGATTGACTGATTTAAAAGAAGAAAAAAAATCTTCTAGACGTTGACCAATAATATGCAAATTAGAAATATTCGGATTGTTTGATCGCAAGAACGTAGTCTAAATTATTTTGGTCGTTTTTAGTGGTTATATCCTTTGAGGTGTAATAACGTTTTACTTTTTTATATAAAAAATTTCAAAGATAATGTAAAGGTACAGCAAATATAAAACAAAATTTTCTTTGTGAATTTTCATAATAAACAAAAAAATGCTTGAATATACAAGCTTTGAAATAAAGTCACTTTCGTATATAAAGCCTGGTTTTTACCGAAAATGGTATACGGATAAATCTATTCTATCCACGACTACCTAATGACACATAAGCTTTATTTCAATTTAACATAGTCTACCGGTAAAAAGACCCGAGGGTAAATTACACCTCGTAAAAAAAATTTAATATAAATCGCGCATAATTCCAGCTTTCATCTAATATTAATGAATGAAATTTCAAAAAAAAAAAAAAAAAAAACGAGAACAAAAAAAGGGAAAAAAAAAGCGAGGGAAAAAAAAAAAAAAAAACAAAAAAAAAAAAAAAAAAAAAAAAAAAAAAAAAAAAAAAAAAAAAAAAAAAACGAGTACATAAAAATGTTCAATAATCTCGTGGCAAAAAAGACACGTATGCTCAAAGATAGATCAACCCGACTTGACGCACAAGAGGGAGAGAAAGAAAGGGAGAAAAAAAGTAATCCAACACTTACAAACTTGAGCAGCATGTCGGTGCACTTGTCACACTCGCGTCGTCGTCAAAAATTAGCGGGAATAATAGAAGAGTCCAATGACTGTTCTGTAGCTCGTCGACGGCACGGTAGGCCAAGCGAGTCCGAGTCTCGGTAGGCAAGAGTCGAGCTTTTATAGTCCGAGTAGGAGCTGGGCAGCGAGGACGAGTCAGTCGCGCAATATTTCATTGTTCGGGCCTTGGCTGCTGCTACAACAGCGGTACTCGAAGGAAGAGGAGGGGGTGTGGATGCCGAGGAGGAATACGATTACGCGAGCGCGAGTAACGTCGATTTATGCGCGACCGACTTAATCGCCACGGACGACGACAGGGCCGGGAAGAAGGGGGGGGGCATTCGATCGAGATCCCAGGCGCATCGCTTGCGCGCGCGCGTGCACTTAATCTGCAATTATCGGCTGCTGTGCTGAACCTTTACCCTCCCCCCTGGCCCGTGAACGCGCGCGGAAATGGGACGGCTTCTCTATGTGTATATGTGTGCCTAGCGGATGACGAAGACGGCCGGCGCTCTATCGGCGGCTTTAATAAGAGCCGCCTGCTCGGGGGAGGGAGAGAGAGACGCGCCGAGTGGCAGATCCGATCTGATACCGCGAAGGACGATGCATCCTATAGGGAGGTAAGGAGATGAGGCCGCCGGACGTACACGCTCGTTTGTTTTCCATCTCTCTCTCTCTCTCTCTCTCTCTCTCTCTCTCTCTCTCTCTCTCTCTCTCTCTTTTTTCTATTTTTTTCTCTCCGTAATGTGAGAGAAAGAACCCGCTGCTAATGAGATGCCCTCCCCACCCTTTCTCTTTTGCTTTTTTTCAAGACTCTATTAATGGGAGATCCGTCTGTACACGCGCGGCGAGAATAAAAAAAATTAGTCCCGGTTATAACAGCGATGAAACGAGCCGAGTATTCTATATGTATAAAAGTCTCGCGTGTATATAGGGAAAGCGTCAATGTTGACATTGCAGTTGAAATTTGCACTGCTAATTTTATACCATTGAATTATTACTTTTGAATTATGGGCGTTTATTTATTTTTTTTTTCACCTCCGCTCTTTTTCACGAATGGAATTATTCATGGCAAAAGTAGCTCGAGCCGCGGCGGACTAATGAACAGTTGGTAGAGACAGTTTGCTTTACGACGGCTGAGAGGGAAAGGAGGGTAGGGAGAAAAAGTGTCACGTAATTCTGCTTATTAGGTATCGAGAACAATTGGCAAGTATAAATCAAGAAAAACTTCTCGTCGTAGCGCCTTTATCGATCGACATGCTCTCGTGTTATATAATAATAGCGCGATTGTACTCTCTCGGGTTGCTGTATGGTGTGTAGCGCACAAAACAAAGATTTATAACTTGGAAATTAAAAGAAAAAAAGGAACTTATGTAATCCGCGCGAGAAGTAATTATAACGCGATACAGTTACTTACGACTTGCATATAGATATAGAATGCCGATAACGAGAATAAAAAAAAATTAATAATGCCTTGTCGCTCTCTCTCTCTCTCTCTCTCTCTCTCTCTCTCTCTCTCTCGACACTGCAATTTTCATAAATTTATGGCCGCGCTAGATGTAGGTGAGATCGATAAGGCATTTTATTTCGGCTAAATTTGGATCGAACTTTAATTTTACTCTTTACAATCTCTTTTTTCAAGCTACACGCGTCTAAAAAGCTCATTTCGCGTTTTTAAGCGGAATTATAAATATTTTGATATTGCCCTGCATTAAATATGTCGAGCGAACGTAAAACCCTTGAAAGTATACATCTCGTTTCTGTGCTTTCCCAAAAGCCTAATAAAGCAAAACGAAAGCAAATTAAATTGGCTCGGCGTGAAGCGAATGAACGTTAAACGAGACTTTGTTTTTAATGTCGTGTTCGTTATTTTTTATCGGAAAAAAAAGAAGCTTTATTACCGGCGATATTAAATGCACGCAATCTAAATACTCGAAGCGCAGACATAATCGCGCGATTCTAGCGCAAACGACGAGTAACTTTAATTAGCACATACAGGATCTAAAGGTCCTTCGATCTCTCCCTCTCGGTGCAGCGCGCAATTGCAACCGTCGTATTCTCGATAAACAACTGTAATTGACCCTGAAATACAAATGTTGCAGAGCCGTAAGTAGCGTCACTCGCCTCCGATTTCGCATAGCTTTACTGTACTACACGGTATACACACCGATGCCTCGGGAGATGCAAGACGATCGCGTTTAAACGCTCATTTTCAGGCAATTAATCTTATCCGCACATTTTCATGCGTTTAGCAATATAACAGAGAGGCGGCACTTGATTTATCGCTGTAACGGAGATTTAATTTAAAACTACATATCTATCAGAGCTGTACATGCAAATATATACGCACGTCTATATAGATATACACGCATATCGAGGTCTAAACTTGAATTTTATATGCTTTTATTGTACGGTAATAACAAAGCTAGACTGTAATTTTATGTTATTAAACTAATCGCTGAATTAATCGTTTCCTGAAAATCGCCATTCTTCGTGAAGAAAATGTATTCAATCATAGCCGATCAACACGTGTTAAATTTATCGATCGAAATAGAACGTCGGTGAGTCAATTAAAAGTTAATTAAACATTGAAGCATATATCAAAATTTTTTTACGTTCATACCACAATGAACGTACAAAAATAACGACAGTATAATTTTTCGACAAATTTTTATTACAAACATTAAAGAACAAACAAACAACTACTTTGCCAATAGGACTTTATTTAGCCCATCCCTAAGTCAACTAGCGCATCAACATCAGCAAGAAAGTGTCGTAACGAAATTTTACTTTCATAAGGGTATTTCCCACCTACCGCAACTACATTAAAATTACTAACATCTCGATTAGCCTTAGCATCGATATCCTCAGGCAAATTTCTAACGATACAGCTCAATTAATTATCGTCAGCTGAAAGGCTTCCCTATAGTTAACAAAAAAAAAAGAAAGAAAACAAAAGCAGTTACCAGACAAGCGTCAACAGCCAACAAACAGCTCGAGGATAATAATCGCTCGCAGCGGGTCGCCGTAATTTGCGGAACGTCCGTTTCTTAGGCTCTCCCCGCTCTCTCTTACACCCTCAATTCTTCGATGCGTTCATTCAAGCTAACATTGTATACTTCGCTAAAAGCCGAGGGCTCTGGGATAAACGAGAGAAGAGCGACTTTAACAATGCTCAAGAGATGATCGAGCCATTTTAAGGCTCTACTCGCCTACGCTCTTTCGCCTTCCCCCTTTTCTCCCTCCCGCATTCGATTAATCCCAGTTACACTCGGGGGCGTCTTCAGACACTTGGGGATTTTTCCGCGGCTTCATTTTTCCACCCTCTCTGTCTACTCTTTTTTCTTCGTGCGTCAGAAATTAGTGATGGAGGAGGATTAAACGACTGCGTGTGTATGGACTCGATAACGTATACACTCGCATGATTATGATCTAATATGCCGATGTCATTGGCCCCGAACATAAATTTTAATAAATTCAGCAATAAAGAAAAACCAAATAATCATGTTACATTGTGGTAAATTTACTAATTTTTCCAATAAGTCGCAGATGTCTCAATGATTTATGATGACTTTCAGATTTCTGGCAATCTGGTGGCCGCTCAAGTGTCAGATAACAAAGCGCCGGGCTCGCATAATGATCGTCGTGATATGGTTCATCGCCCTAACGGCTACGTCACCCTGGCTCATATTCTTCGACCTCGTACCCATTTACAAGGATGATCCGGAGCTAAAGCTCTGCTTGGAGGTGTGGCCGAACCCCCAGGACGGCAATCTCTACTTTCTCATCGGCAATCTAATGCTCTGCTACGTCCTACCCATGATTCTCATATCCCTTTGCTACATCCTCATTTGGATCAAAGTCTGGCGGCGTAACATACCCAGCGATACCAAGGACGACCAGATGGAACGGCTCCAACAGAAATCCAAGGTCAAGGTCGTCAAAATGCTCATTGTCGTCGTTATCCTTTTCGTTCTCTCCTGGCTGCCTCTCTACGTCATTTTCGCTCGCATCAAGCTCGGCGGTAAGTTTACTATTAGCATTACACGTTTGACTATTATTTTAATTAACGAGACACCGTAAAGATACGCGAAGATTTGAATGTGATAAATATTAACGCGTTCAATGGGCTCCACAGGAGAAATCACCGAATGGGAAGACGACATACTACAGATCGCCACCCCGATCGCCCAATGGCTGGGCTCGAGCAACTCCTGCATCAATCCGATTCTCTACGCGTTCTTCAACAAAAAGTACCGGCGCGGCTTCATGGCCATCCTCAAGTCCGGCGAGTGCTGCAGCAAGCTGCACTACTACGAGACCGTGGCGATGATGTCCTCCTCGACGTCCATGCGCAAGTCCTCGTACTACGTGAACAACAACTCGTCGAAGCGCGGCTTCCATGGGCCACCGGTTCATCAGGACAGTAACGTCTCCTACATCTTCAACCATAAGGGAGTATAGGATTTAAGGTTCGCCTCCAGGCACCGCAAGCTCTGAGCATTAAACTTTGAACCAAAATCTGCATTTTCGGCCGATACGAGGCTCAACCGCAGTACCTACTCCGCTCGTATTGAGAACAATAAGGGCTCTCCACCCTTTCTCATGTCGCGAGATGGAGACGAAGGTGTTGGCAGTCGTTCACACGCTTCACACACGCGGCCGTGGCTGGCCTTGCATTCGATTGAAGCGAGATACTAATGATTATTTTGATGACGATGATGATGATGATGACGATAATGATTGTGGGATCCAGCGTGGATTGATGGCGTTGAATATTTTGTGATATTGTCGTATATATACGCTTTTAGATGTTTAATATGCGAATTTAAAGATTATGGGACTTTATCGATGGGTGACGATATTTAGACACGATGACGTACCGATTGCACAGTGGCAACACACGATTTTATATTTCATTTTCTAACGTTACTATATAGGTTCCGTTGATTTTGTCCGAGGTATACGATTAATTGAATTTCTTTGAGATACTGTTTGATTAATTTTAATGACAATTTTTCAAGTTATATAAATATACATATCGATGGGAATGCGTGGCTATTAACTTGACTGATCGTCGTTTCAATTAATCGAAAGGCTGTTTAATAATGCTTTTACGCTCTATCCAAGATAAAATTTCAATTTTATTTCAACCAAGTAAAATTTTTTTTTCACACGACGAAAATATTGAAAATAATTATTCGAAAAATGTGCATCCCCAAACCATGTGGTTGTACATCAATCACTTGATTATTATTGCGGCTATAATTTGCACCAATGTCAATATACAAATACATATATTCGCGCAGATACGGTGAGAAATGAATGTTCGTAAAACGGATGGAGTGGACGGCGAGCACAAACCGCGAAATGACAAATATTATCGATACTTTAATCCTCGACGGAATAACGTTAAATGTACATTATACTTTACTGCCGTTTTTTTCGACTGCGCGAAATAATTCGAGAGAAAACGGATGGTATACGAACGAGGCATCGCACGTCAACACAAACAACACACGCCCACGCGTATACACACACAGCAGCGTACAATTTCATCGAGCGTACGACACTCTTTTAACGGAAGCTTTGCACCGCGTCGAACGACGGCTTCGACATTTTTGTAAAAAAGAAAAATGATAAAAAGAAGACAGACGTGTACATTCGTTTCTCCCTTAAAAAAAATATATATAAATATAGATATAATGTATCTTTGTTTCCTCCCATTTTTCCGGCCGTGTACCCTAACTAATTGCAAAATCGGTCTCTTTTTTCATTTTCCGTTTGGATGTTGTGACGCTTTCATCGTGTACAAGCTATCCCCCTCCATCGTGTAAAAAGTGGAAGAAAATCCAAAGAAAACACACGTAACGGTGAGATTTTGCAATTTTGAAAAAAAAATAAATAAACAAACTTGATACGAGCACGTGAGAGCGCGGGTGCCAGCGATTTTAACGACGGTTCAATGTACATTATCGACGAATTATTCTTTTTTTCTTTTCTTCCGGGAAGAAGACACGGCCACGTACTCGTTGTGGTCCGCTTGGATTATCTTCTCCCCTCCTGGTCCCCTCGCTGGCACGTCCTTTAGTCTCACCTCTACGGTGTAGAGCTAATACTCCTGCCCTGGGATTTATGCAATTTTTTTTTTTGAGAGATAATACAGGATAAACTAACACTTATTAACGCTAATACATAAGGAAAATTATAATATTACAATAATAGATAATATAATATATATGCATATAAATAAAAGAAAAATAAATTATATTATATGTATATACATACTATTTTCCGACGATCGTATTTACCAAGACGATCGGCGTGCGGTCGCAATGGACGCACAGACACACGTAAATAAGAGTCCCCCTCGAAATATATATATACATATACATATATGATCGCAGTAAAGTCTCGTCGCAAATCAGCCAAACGAGCGCGCTAAATTAGCTTTGCTCTCGTGCAAGCTTCTAGGTTTTTCTTTTTTCCCCCAACGACCCCAACATATATAACGACCAGGATACATCCTACGAAATCCCTGCGACGGCGCGTTTCTTGCTAGAGAACACCGCCTTGGCGCATTTTTCTTTCTATAATCTTTCGCTGTCATGGGGAAAGAAAGAGACAGAGAGAGAGAGGTACGACGCTTTGAAAAAAAGGGGTAGCTAAGAAAAAACTTGGGCTCGGTCGAGTTGAGCCTCGTAGTTAACCGGGGGAGCTTAGCTTATACAGATGGCTTTACACAGCGTGTCGCGTCCCGTACGTTCAATGATTCCGCAAAATAAGGCAGATTATGAATGCGAAATAGGTGTGAATGTAAGCATGTGTGCGCGAGCGTGTGTGCTTGGTGAATGTGTGGTGAATGACGGGCCGTGACTGTGCCGAGAAGGAGACAAAGACGAAGGGAAAGGCCTTCGAAGGCTAGCGAATAGAACACATGTGAGAGGAGAGCTGTATGGGGGGGGGGAGGGGAGGCTACTTTTCTAATGCGCGTGTTGTAGTGTCTTAACCTGTGTCGGCGGAGCGCCTGCGCGCGTGTGGGCCTTCATCCGTGTATGTGGGACGCGTTTGTGTAACGTGCGCATTTTTTTTCTTCTCCGACCAAGTGAGAGAAAGAGAGAACCTCAACTGATTGCGGGCTCGGTCTGACACGAGCGCCCCGGCTGAGCTGTTACTACTGCTACCGCTATATTGCCGCTGCATCTCGTTTGTTATTATTGTCGTTAAGAGTTGTTTGGCATCGTGCGCGCACTGTGCTCGAGAGAAAAATCCATTGAAAAGCCGCGGCAGGTATTTACTAAGCTGTCGCACATCGCACACGAGCTCAGACATTAAACGCTCGAGCGCGACTGTTGGCATATCCTGGCGCATGAGAGATTCTGCGAAATTCGAAACGATGCAGAACTGGCCCGTCGTCGAGCCTTTGGACGCGAATGTTGCTTTTTACACTTTTTCTCTTTCACGGTTTATTTAAGATATTATTATTTTAGGATAATTAACTTGAAAAAAAATCGAATTAAATTGACTCTTTTTTTTTAATGTTCAGATTGATATTGTTGATAGTGCAAATGCTTTCGTAATGACTGCTTAAGTTGACTTTTTGATTTTAGATGAATATTTGAATAGTTTTTTCAAGTTGTTCTAATATTTTGTTATACATTAATTCTAAATTCTAATAATCGAACATTTCAATCATTTTGACAGTATTAAGTGTTATTGAATTATGAAGAAAATTTACTCGAATTTACGAGCAGTTATGACTTATTTAAGTGTTAAAATATTCTCATAGCTTCGTGTTTAAATTCCTTAAACTTTTTTTTTAATATTTATAAATACATTATACTTATTGCTTCGTAGGCCTTTCAAAATAATTTTATACAAATGTACTTTATTACGAATGTATTTCAAGAGCGTGTTGCTAACGGTAAATTTTTACAAAAATTAATGCAAATAATTGAGAGAACTTATTTTCCAATAGCGATTATAAATAAAATACTACTAATAATCGTGTACGATATTGAAATTTTTCATAATGAAAATTTGATGTAAAATAATCGAGACGTTACTTGTAGATAATAATATACTTTAAATGGTATTGAAGAACTTTTCAGTAAATGCATGTAAAATTTATTCATATGTAGATTGTAGCTCCTACGAAACTTTATTATAATACATACTTAAATATAAAAAGTTCTAATATAAAAAAATCTACAATTTTTTTAACGTTTTCTATGAAGTTTTGAAAATTTTATGATACGATTTTACAAAAATGTTCCAGATTAATATATCTATCCGCAATATTGTTGTACATATATACCTAATTCTGACTATGGAAAGTGCATTGCTGCTAAACTTCAATGGATTTTATTCTCGCAGCTGCTTGCGTAATCTTTTCAAATTTTTTTGATTATTTTGTTAAAACCTGTAAAATTATTAAATATTTCAAAGTTCCTTTTAAATGAATATTAAAATTTAATTTCTAGTATTTTCACAGTATTTAAAAATGAATACTATAACTCTATTTTTATTTTTTTTCTTACTCAAATAGTTTATGTGTCATTACAAAATTATGGTATTACATGGCATTCCACGCTTTACTCCCTAAATTTTGAAAATTGCTAGAGATCCTAAGAGTCGCATTGTAGCACTAACAAACAAAACTTTGTAATCAGATTGAGCGAGAACGTTTTTTACGAAGGATTAGAGAGGACGTTAGTTGAAACTTGCTATTGGATTCGTACTCGATGTAATTAAAAGTATTTGCTAAAAATTTATATTTTTGTACTGGTTTTTCACGTCAACAATCGTGAGAGTATTTTTTTCAAATATTTAATTAAACTGCACAATGACGTAGTAACGCAAAATTATAAGTTGACGTTTAATGCTGTACAAATTTTTTCTCGTTACTTTTTTGTAAAAGCACTGTTTAATTATTTCTATATTTCAACGGAAGAAATTGATCTGATGCTTTTTAATCTATTAATAGCTCAATTATTTTCTAAAACTCTCAGTATATATTAATCAGTTAATTGATTACTTCTTTTTATTATTATTAATTATTAAATTTATGCATTAATGGAAAAGCTTTTGAAATTCAAGGGCAAGTATTACGTAGCTAATATTAAGTTCGTTGAAGGTATCGCGTAAGATTTTGTATCTCGTTTTCATACAGTGTACGTATTGTTAGAAAATAGAGTCGGTGATGAAGGAAAAAGTTCGGCTCAAGTTTTGAATTTCCATTTGATCAACAACTTTATATAGTAATGAACAAGCTTACAAACAAAATGATGCTTCGTATTTGAAATAATAAACGACAATGAGAAAAAAATAATGAAAAATAGAAAAAAAATTAAATAATAATAAAACTGTAAGTGGGTAACACGTATTGAATACGCATATTTTTAGGGACAATAATAACTGTTTCAAGCGAATACTTATATTGATTACAGCGCTACAAAAATAAAATAAAAAAAAACAGTAGATCAATGTTAACGATTAAACGTATGTACATTGTCAGCATTTGTTAAAATTAGCCATTATATATTTTCCATCTACGGGATATAAGGAAATTTTGATGAATAAAATGAAACACGATAATCCAATATACAATGCATATGGTTGTGCGTGCTGTGAATACGAGATTGAGATAACGCCATTAATTAAGTACAAGTCAGTTCGAGAGTGCAAAAAATAAGATGAGCGTTCGAAATGAATTCCGAAAGGAAATGAATCTGGCGAGTATAGGATAGAGGACTTTTTCGAGCGTTTTATGTATTTGCCGATAAGAAACTTTTTCGCTACGATTTTAGACGGTTGAAACTTGCTGCTGAGCTTTTTTGCGAAAAATTGCTAAGGTCCACTCATACACTTCCGAGTAACCCTCACGACCCATTTTACATCATTTTTATAAAAGCTTAGCTTTTCGACGGCTCTTCAGCATTCTATGATACATTTTACATACATATAAAGATACTTACAGATATAAGATCTATTTTAATAACGAAAGAAAAATAAGTAACGATTTGATAGCAGTACAAAATTTCGTCACGTAGGAATTATGAAGAATGATCATGTATAAAATATTGCTGTTGTAAATCAAATTGATGTATTTAAGGCAACAAGAAACTATAATAACATTATTAAACTTGGGTTACGTTACTTCGTTGTCAACAATTTAATGAGAATTAATGGTAATATAAGAGACAGCGATTTATCAAGTACATAGATAATGGTAAAAGTCAAGTAAAAGTCAAACACAAATTTCAACGTGACGAAATTAAAAATGTAACGGTATCATAGGTAAATATATATTATTTTCATACAAAGATAAATACAAGCACCAAAAATGCTTGAATATTTTCTCAACAAAATATGTACCCGTGCACTTTTTCCAAAAAAAGTAAAAAAATACAAAACAAGTAATATTACATCGAATGTCATATGATAAACAAGTATATACTGAATCGAAATAACGTATCTTTTAGAGCTAATTATTTGTACACTTTTTGACCGAAATAAATTATCGAACAAAGAGAGTTGTAGGAAAGTACACGTATGCAAAAATATAATTTTAGATCAAACGATATTAAACCGTCTATTGTACTAAAAATTATAAAAATATATCTGAATAAATACAACTAAATATATTCTCTATGTTTTTAACGAATCTCTATGAAAAATAAACTCAAAGTTTTTAAAGACATTCATGAATCTTTTTCGACTGATCTCAAACATCATCCGTTTTAAACAATAGCGAGGAAAGTAAACAAATTCCACACTTCAACGAATTCGTCACAAAGATTATGACAGCGATTATAATATTCGAAGCAAACGCGACGCATTCGATACACATTTACCTTGAACGAAAAGAAACTTTTTCTACGCACTATGAAGTAACGTTATAGAGCATCATAGAAAATTTAACATTAAGTTCCGTCCTTATACGGAAAGTATCTATTGTTTATTTAAAGCAAACTATTGAAAATCTAAAAAAACAATTCATTTTCATATCAAACTCTAATCTGCTACTTGCATCAAAGTTTGTTCTTATCAGACCAAGTCTCTAAGTCTTTGCGTACACTGTTGTTACAGACACACAAATGCTACTAATATTTTCATTGCGGCGAAAAAAGATTCGTTTTTCCATCTACAGAAACGATTGTCGCATACAAATAGCAAAAATCTCAATACGAAGCTGAAAATGCTTGTTTAATTAAGCAAGCAAAGTGATCTTTACTAGTTATAATTGCAGATTTTTACTTTTTAATTTGGTTAATTAACATTTAAATTTCTTTTGATCTTGTTAATTAAAACTATCCTGATTGAAAGAATATAACGCTTCTATCAGCCCGAATTTTCGATCAAAATATGTAGAATCATTTGTACTAGTTGTAACTTGTATACTGTATAAATTTTTGAAAAATTTTCAATTATAACGTATAATACAAAAATTTGTATGATATCTAAAAAATGTATACAGCACAAATCTAATAATTTTCTTTAAAAGAAAAATAATGTTTTCTTCTTTTTTAATAAGAAAGAAGAAAAAATATTTTTTTTTCAAGGAAATAAATCAAATGCATTTTGCTTCTATTTTTGCAATGTAATAGAAATATTGTACAAAATGTAGAAAAATTACAAATTGTAAAATAATATTCTAAATATAAACAAACTTTATTAACAGAACTATTTCACCTTTTTTTCTAAATAAAACAGCTGCGTTTGGGATTTTTGCAATATCTGATTATTCAGCTTTTGAAAGAATGCGGTTTTCGAAGTCACTTGTAAAAGCGCGGTACGAAAAACAATTCTATTCATCATAGAGAAAAAGCTATTGAAATATTTTAATATTAAATATATTCGACAATCATTATAGCGTCGATCAAAAATTACTAATGTAACAGAAAAAAAATTGAAAAATTTCCGTATTCTTTCAAAAGTTGTAGCATTGTAAACCATACATATTCAAAGAGCAGCCTTTGATCGATAAGACAAAGAATTTATTGAAAAAAGCTAATGATTAAGAAATGCGATAGTGCCGGTAAGGAAACGACGAATAAAAAAATATTTATAGAAAACATGATTGCCATGATGATAAAAGAATGGTGATGATACTGATTATGTCAGTACGGCGCCAACTTGTATGATATAGTCATTATTTTCGTAAAGATTTTATACATGCGGAACGGATTGACGAAACGGTGAAAAATACGACGTAACTTGTATAGAAGAAAGATGTAGCATTTAAAATACGTACGTGTAATATTGTAACTATGTCGGCTTAAACGTACACATTCATACCTATCTTGTCATAAAAAGTTTCTCTATATATAAATTTTTGTTCTTTCAAGATCGCACAATTGAAAGAACAAAACGACGAAAATCGTTTGATTAAAAATAATTGATATTTCTAAAAATGAAATAACTGTTATTCGGAACTTAATTTTTCTAGCTCATATTTAAAAATAAAATAAAGTTCTGGAAACTTGAAATACTTTTGATTTTTGAAGTGGACAAATGTATAGAGAAATATTATAGAAAAGGCATTACGGCAAATGCAAATAAATCATGAATGCGCAAAATTTTATAATGTACAGTGTTGTTAATGTGTTTGCGAATATGCGAATTGTTGATATAAAAAAACACGTTCTTCGAGCGAGATTAAGCCCGATGATAAAATAGGTTTGTAAAAGCTTTGTCTCTCTTGTAATTTTTACGCAAGTTATAAAGGTATTACACTAAAGGAACCCAAATGATAAATGCTGTAATGACCTCATCAAACAGATTCCTTCGCCGTGTGTTGACTTTTGTCGGAAAAAATTATAAACGAATGATTACACTAATTGCATTGTCGTACTATTAAATATAAAATTTTAAACAAACTCACTTTTAAACTAAACGATATGATGCAAAACAAGAATATATATCAAACGAATATTAATCTTGATATATACTTCAATTATTTAACTATGTAATTAATGCAACTTAATGGTGATTTTTGCGTCTTTTAAAGTATACATTGACTCGAATAAACCTATAAATTTTAAGTGTTATCGCCTTTTACGAAGTATAACAGAGGTTTAGAGTTGCCAAGAAAAGTACGATGCAATAATGTTCATTGATTTAAAAAAAACACACACACACACAAATCAGCTATCGGGTAAATATGTTTATAATTTATAACAAAACCTTTAGTCGCACACAAAAAAAAATGTGTTACGTCAATGTGTACAAATGAGCAAGTATGATTTGTGGAGCATCAGACAACTTTGTAATATTTTTTACGTAACTAATTTATTGAAAAAATGTAAGATTGAAAGACCATATATTATAAAAGTATTATATTTTTAGTAAATTAATTCCCTCAGATTTATAAAGGAATTACTTTTAAATCATTTTTACAATTTTTAACAAACTGTGGTTATCGTCACAATTTTTTATGGATGAAAAAATATCACTCGAAACATTACTTACGTATACTTGTATCAAGAGAATTACTGAGTAACTCATTAAAATGAATATACATATTGATGTAAATTACATTGATATAAACGATAAAGAAATGTTTATCCAACTAAACGATATAAAATTAATCGCATATATAAAGCAGCACCACCACAAGTTTTCAAAAACATTGTTGGGCAAAAAGAGAAATTAATTTCTTTTTTTAACGATTTTTAGTTCTTATATGTATTTACTCGTTATATGGATAGGAAAAAATGTTATCCGAATAACAGTGAAATATAGAAACATACTAGGTAAGGTGGAACCATTGAAGGAAAAGCATAATAATATAAAAATGCATATATATATATACATAACTTTATAAATACAAACGTATAAATACAATTAAAAAGTATGACAAGGCGATTTCTGTCAGCGAAAAAAATTGAATGTATATAAATAAATATTGGAATGTGTAAATGTACTATTATGTTAATAGTGTACCACTACAAGTCCATCGGTCACCTGCATAAAGCGATGTTACACTGTAATTCTAGCGATGAAATTTAACTGTAAGTATTACTATATTGCGTATATTGAGCAAATATATATATATACATATACATAAATATAAATATATCGGCGAAACAATGGAAATATAAGGGGAAAATATAAAGGAAAGTTTTGCTTAAGAAGTGTCTTGTATGAGAAAAATGAGTGCAAGCGAATCGCCGCTGATAACGAGGGAATGTTTTTTTGTTTTTTTGTGAACGAAAATATTAATTAAGCGTTTCTGAAAAAAATGCGGTTCATTTGTGACTCTAGTCACGCACGAGGCACAAGAAAATATAAACTTATAAATATTTTCTCATAAAATGTAATAAAGTACTGTCACCACAATGTTATCCTAAAGTCTTATTTATTTACCCTTTCAATATTTCTATCACCTTGTCTTCCAACGTACATTCTGATTATTCAAAAGTCAAATAATTTCTAACACTTGTTTATAAAATCCTTATCCTATTCGGAAATTGAATACTAAAACTACACAAGGAAATTTCATTGTATACGCGCGAGGGTGCAAATCGCCTCTAACACGGATATAGACGAGGGTTGTAATCTCGGTGCAGCACGACGTTGGCTACAAAAGGGGGAAAGACGGAGCTCGCTCGACCTACCCAAGATGGCGGCCACGCAGCCTTACCGCGCGCGATACAAAGGTCGAAAAAGGGCTTTCGACCTACCCAATATGGAGGCCGCGTAGCCTTCAAATGCGCGCACTACAAAAATGCGGATCTCCCTCGATGCGGCTTTAAAGGCCTGCCCCGTGCTTTAGCAGCGGGTGTCATGGCAAGCCCGTATATACAATGCGATTGCTTGCACAACGCGAGCGGATGAGAGAAATGCCTCCACCCGCCCGACAAGTAAAAAAAAAATTTAGCGTTGACGAGAATTATCAGTTTGCAAAGGATGCAAGCTCTTTGATTTTCGATAGCTGTCCGGCGGACTGCGTCCAGCCATTTATCGCACTCAAGCACGCCACAAAATATCTGCACATACCTGATAAACGGAGAAAGCACCTTACGAATTTTTCAGAGTCGAAGAAGCGGGAATGTCGCGAAGTATACGCCGTCCGCAGGTCCGCTGCCGCCACTCGCCCGATGACGCCTGGATTTTGCCTTGGCGCCGTAGCCGGCCAGCAATCAACTTCTTTCGTCATTATCGCTTGTTTCCTTACTTTTGATTTCTTGATTTTTCACTCGCGCTCGCGCTCAAAAAACACTAAGGTCGCTGCCTCCTTGCCACGGCGGAGAGGCTCTCGCGTGAAATCCGCCGCTTGCCGGCGCGCCAAATTCAAAGAAGCCTGCAGCGCCGCTTCCTAACCCAACCGACGTTCAGGCTTTTCTCCGAAAAGGGGGAGGGAGAAAGTTTATCAACACGGCGCTCTCTCTCTCTCTCTCTCTCTCTCTCTCTCTCTGTTATTGTCTATACACACGCATACACACACGTGTGCGGGTGGAATGCGCTGCCTGCTCCGGCGGTGCACAGGGGAGCCACAGGGGCGCGAGTGGCAGGTGCGGAAAATACGGCGCCGATCGATTATTCCGCCGTTTCAACTCGGCGCTTTATTATATACGCCGCAGGTGAGGCGCCAGACAAGAAACGCCAGGTGCGCGTTCTCGATAGCGAAAAATGCGGAAGCCTCGCGGCCGGCATAGCCCCGGCTGCTGTTGTCGTAGGCCCTTGGAGACATGAAGGCCTGGAGAAGGTTAGCCCGAGGCTCTATGGGGATCGTCGCGAGGAGCAATAGCAGTCACTGAGGGATGGCCTTTTCCTTCCGGGCGGGCACCAACTGGTGCCACGACTTCCCCAAGCTCGCCCGGGAGTCCGGCTTTTTCTTCAACGCTCATTCGGCCAGGGTGCGCGTCGACTGGAATCGGATTGGTGAGTTTTGTTTTTTCATTTCTCTGCGATAAGAACAATTGAAGCGCCGGGATAGATAAGGAAAATCCGGAGCTCTTTTGCATTGTTTAAACGCGGTTTTTCACCGGCTCTTTAATGTCTTAGTTTTTGTTTGATTTGACGAGTTTCGTGTACAACTGCGATTCTTTTTAGTATTTCAATTTTATGACTTGATTGGGTTTTTTTTAGATTTACAAGAGTGGAATTAATGAATAATTGGGAGTTTTATTGTTTCAGGATCTATTGACATTGACAGGGTGATAAGGGAGAGGGATTTTCACACCATCGATGAGAATATTAATTATGTCATTGATTATTATCTGGAAAGTGAATACGACGTTAAGATTTTGGATCCCAACTTTGTCAAGTTGTTTAGATTAGCTCAATTGGCAGTTGAGTATTTGTTGTATTGCAAGCAATATTTGGACCAAAGTGTTGTTATATTAAAGGAAGAGCTTAAATATAAAATTGAGGAAAGCGTCAAGCTTAAAGATGAAGTTTCCCAGCTGCAAAGTTCGCTGAAAGATGCTAAGGAGAAATTAAAAGAGAAAAGTAAGACTGTTGAGATTAAAACTGATGCTCATGGAGAAATTCATAAGGTACCAAACACCATTTCCAAATTTTTATACCCATTACATTTTAAGGTGAAATAAAATTGAATTGGTCATTACATTTTCTTTTTTCAGTGTCCACACTGTCCAAAGACGTTCTACTCCGCATCGTTCGCGAATGCTCACCTTGTCAGGCGTCACTCCAATCTCAACGAAGTGCTATCGACTTCGGCGCCGGCTGTACGCGAGGAGTATCGTGCCGAGACCGAGAAACTGCATAACGAGATAAAGACACTGAAAGAACGATTGAATCAAACCGAGCGCGTCATTCGAGCAGGAGAGACTAGTAGAAGTGCGCTTGAGGATGTTGATACGCCTCGGCATGATGAACAGTACCTAACATACCAGGAAGAGATCAAAAACCTGAAGACTCTCCTGTTTACAGAGATCAGAGTAAGTCATAAATTAGTGATTGGAATCAATTAAAGTTTTCTAGCTATGGGTAATCACTTTTAATTTTTTCTAATTGTAGAAGATTAAAAGGAAGGAAGCTAATTTAAACCAACAAGAGCATGATGTTGATCAGGAAAATATTAAAGAAGTAGTTAGCCAGCAGGAAAATGAAATTCAAAGATTGAGAAATCAACTCCAAGAGCAGGTGAATTTTAAATCTTACAAGAAAATTTTTTATTTTAATTTCACTTGTAATGTTACTTATTTGAATCTATTCTATTACAGCTAAAAATCAATACAAATGAAGTTCAAGAGAAACTTACAAAACAGGAGCAATATTGGAAATCAAAAATTGATCAAATTGAAAACCAGCATCGCAATGACATTGAAAATCTTTTCAGTCAATTGAAACAAACTCAAGAGTCTGCAGGTCGTATTAAATATGAGTATGAAGAGAAGGTTACAGTTTTGGAAAGACAATCTGCAGATCAATCAAAACTGCTTACTGTTCAGAGTGAACAACTCAATACTTTGACTAAAGGTATATTGGACTCTCAGAATATTGTTAAGCAGACTAAAAAGCCAGCAGAAAGCCAGACTGAAAGTTGGAAGTATGATAAACAAAGAAAAGGAAGTTTCACAGAGGACACGCATGACAGTGAAAGTAGTCAAAATACGGCAGATCGTGTAAGGAATAACACTGCCCAAGCTAATAAATCTCCTAATTTAATGAAAAAAAGTCAAAGCCATAATACATTTTTGTCAAGTCCAAAAATAGAAGAAGTTCGTCCTGTAAAAATACAGAAGGAACAAACAAAAAGAGAATCTATTTTTTTAAAACATCAAGAAAAAAGTTATAGAAATAGCAAACCAAAAGGTAATGTGAATCTCAAAAAAACAACGAGAAACGGCAATAAATATTCTTCTTTAGATGAATCGAAAAGTATTACGAGCACTGGATCAGAATCGGAGGACTCCGAATCTGAAACAGACACAGATGATGAAACTACTGAATCGTCAACCACGCATACCGAAACTACAGACGATGAAGAGTTCGTAGAAGAAACAAAAATTACTAAAGTATTAATTTTGAGCATTATATTAAAAAATTTCCTTTAAACAAAGTCATTTTTTAAATCTGTATTTTAATTCTAGGAAGATACTCAACATAAACGACGTTCGTCTTCCGCATCACTAGAATCAGTCAGACAAGAGTTACAAGTAGATTTTGAAGCAAGGCTAAGAGACTTAGGAATTGATCCTGAATGGACTGGAATTCCTGAGGCAACATTTCAGCAAAAGATGGAGATGATAAAACATCATCAAAATATTGCTGCAAAAGTAAATAAATATAATTGAAGTAACTATTATATTAGTTTAATATTATTTTACTTTGAAATCTATTGTTCATTTTAGAAATATCCAAAATACGAGCACATTCGACGAAAAATATTAGAAGAATTGTCTAGAAGAATATCTGTAAATCAAAAAGTACCCAAGAAAATTGATACTGAAAAGAAATCTTTTCTCAATAAAGCAATGAAAAATGTTAAATCAAAAGCATTAAAAGCACTTCATGATTTTAAAGTCCAAAAAGGTAAGAACTCATTTTTTTAAAATTATTTTTAATAAACTATAAGTTTGTTCTTAACGTTACAGATACATCAACGCCGATATTGAGTTCGAAAAACTCAACTCCTAGAGAATCTCATGCAAGGCGAAAATTAAGTTTAGAGTTGTTACCGAAAAAACCGACTCAACTGGACGTTCAAGAAATCATGAGACAAGCTAAAATTGAACTGGATAAGAAGCAGAAAAAAGAAGATCCGGTTATACGACCTAAATCTAGTTTGCTCAGGGAAGAAAATGTTCGACAGCAAGTCGTAGAAACTGTAGTGGAAACGAGTCAACGTCCAAAACAGTTACAACGTTCTTATCAAACTATTGAAGAATTTATGCGAGACATTGACGGCAGTCCACAGTTAGACATGGTTAGCACAAAAGTGACTTCAACCCCATCAAAGAATGTAAAGAATATTCTTCAAGATTCTTATTCTTTTGCAAACGACTCGGACCAGTCTTTAAAGCAAGATGCTATGTGGGCCTTAGCTTCGCCTAAAAATAATAAAAGTGTGCTGAAATCGACAACTGGAGCCAATGCAACGCTTGTAAAAAAGAAAGTACTTTTTGATTTGGAAAAAGAAAAAAGTTTTGAAAAGGAAGTTACCGAAAATAACTTTATAGAAGAACTCGTTTTAGGAGAACCTGTTGATAACAAAGAAGAAATTGACAGTGATTGGAATACTACTGCATCAAGGTTTGGTTTTGCAATATTTAATTAAATTAAAACTTTCTATTAAAATTAAAATGTTTAATAATATATATTTTATCAATTTACAGTCCTTTAGAAGAAATAGCGAAATCTCCAGTAAAAGAAAGACTAGGCAGTACAGAAAATATACAATTAAAAACATCGCAAAGTGAAAAAATTGCTGAAATCTCAAGAAAGATTCAAGAGAAGGTATAGTAGTTTTATAGTGTTTTTTTTATCTAAGTTAAAAAAAATATAAAAGTAATTTTATTTTTAGCTTGAAGCTTCTCGACGTAAACCTGTTGGTTCAATAGAAGCAATGTTTTCTACTAAAACCTTTTCTGGAAACCAGGAACAAATAGATACCATACCTGTGAGGCGAAACTCTAATGATATTCTTAATTCCGAAACGGATAACATTTCTAGTCATATCGAGCCTAAGTCTCAGGGTAATATTAATCAAGTACCTCGGCCTGCACCTCGCAAGCAGCTTTTTGAAACCAAAGATTCCAACCTAACTATAGATGAATTATTAGCTTCTATACGACAAAGTAGAAATACTCAAAAACTATCAGTATAGATAATTATTTGTACCTTAATCTTTTCAAGTTCAAAAATTTTTTACTATATCGTAATTTTTTAATCAAAAACAAGGATTCTCCGTTTTTGAATCAGTATTTGTATAGATCTATTTAATATTATTCATAAAATAATAATACGCCACAGGTAGATTATAATAGTTTTTAAGAAACAAAAGTACTTACCTCAATTCAGAAGCTTTACAAAAGTATTGTGTAATATAATTTATTTTTATACTTTTTTTTATTTATCTAAGATTTAATTAAGGTTGTATTAAAGTAATAATTATCGTTAATGATTGTATCACACATACTGTAAATTCAATGAATAATTGTTTTTATGTTTTGTACCTGTAATTTGTATTATTTTTATTGCCGTAAACAAGGTAGATAATGTCACTTAAGCATTTATATGACAGTGTTGTCATGTGTTATCCGTCCAATAAAATGTATGTCATAATATTGTAAAATAATAACATCCTTACCTAAATACATGTCATTAAATGCATGATCAATTTTGTCAAAACTTGCATTAAAAAGGTCAAAAATAAAATCTTTTTATTTAGTATCAATTTTCTTATTTAAATTATTTATACACTAATTAAATAACCCAAAGAAATTTTATGATAATTTATTTAGAGTTATAATACACAAAATAAAGGTAAAAGTTACACTTGACGGGTGTTCAAAAAAAGAAATCATAAAATTTGTTTTCTAGCGGGAAAAAGGGTACTCGACTCGCAGCGCCAATATGGCGACTAGTTAAAAAACACTGCTCTAAGGGAGCAGCTGCAATTTTAATGTTAATTTTTAGTTTATTATTTATTTAATATTTAAAAATGTTGTTAAGTTGTATGATTACTAGTATAGGTAATTACACAATTATTTCAAAGGCAAAACATTATGTGATAGAAGTGAATCGGTGATTTCGCCGCGTCCAAATGCTGAGGTTATGCGATCGAAATTTGTATTTTCAAACAAAGTAAGCTATATTTTTATTATTTTACCTATAAAATTCAGCAAATAAACTTCCTATATACTTAATTTTGTGTTTTTTAAATCATTGCAGTTAAAAAGGAAAAAAAATGGCGTTAATTGATGCATCAGAATTAGTATGCCTAGTATGCCATTCAAGTATTGATTTAAATTCCCTAATAAACATCTTCTACACACCACTCCCTCACAATGGGGAGATCTTGGCAAATTTTATCCTGAAAGTTCTCAAAGTATCTACATCGGATTTGTTTAGTTCTTATGTTTGTTTAAGGTGTTATAATTTGTTTGGAATGTTAGAGCAAGCACAATATACTGCAACAAATATTCAATGTGAAATTTTGAAAATTTTTCAAACTAGTAGTAATGCAAAATTACTAATCGATAGTTCCTTGGGTATTGATTCACAAATCAATGAGGTATTTTTTTTTTATTTTCTAATGAAGTTTAAACTGTTATTAAATTATAATTATTTAAATTAATTAATTTTCATTTTTTACAGGTTACTGATAGTTTTAAGGATGCGGATAAGCTAGATCAAATAGATAAGTCTAAGTTATTAATAACAGAGTATTTAACTGAAAAAGATTTAAATTCTCTAAAGACTATAATCAGTCAACCAAGTTCAAATGTACCAGTGATTTCTAATGAAATAGCAACCAAGCCAAGCAATGAAGCATTTATAATATACATAAATAATATAGAAGAGCCGCAAGTGATTAATTATACAACAAATAAACAAAGTATGGAGAATAAAGTTCCCAATCAGTTTCCCAGTCTAGAAACTGCCAATTTGAAAGAAAACATTCCTATTTTTACAAATGAAATTATGAAAGCTCCTAGTGTGGTGGATACTATGGACCAAAATGGATTTGACTGGCAGAATGTAGAGAATAGTTCTAATTTTAATATACAAGCTAATCAGTCCATTAACAAAGGTGATATTGAATTACAGCTCATTCCGTTTTAAACTATCTTAAATCCAACCAAACAATAGTATCTAATACGTAACATTTTTTTTCAGTTCCTGAAAGTTTACAAACTCAGACTGAAGAAACAAGCCAAGTAATAGTGGTGAACGAGGAGATCGAGTCATTGGACGAGCTAGAAATCCCGCCTACTTGCGAGAGTTGCGGCCAGCAATGCATGAGCGAGGCCGAGCTGCGGGTGCATTTGCTCAACGCCCATCCAACGTTACGGCCGTACGCGTGCAAGCGTTGCGGGCGCACCTACAAACACAAGCGCGCCCTGGACATTCACGTTGGCCTGCACAACGGAGTCAGCCCGTACCGCTGCGTCGACTGCGGCAAGTGCTTTACGCAGAAGGGTGCGCTCCAGCGTCACCTACCCCTCCATACAGGCGAGACGCCCTACCAGTGCGAGCTCTGCGGCAAGCGCTTCGTCCACCACACCAGCTACAACATGCACGCTCTCTCGCACTCCGGCAAGAAGTCCTACCAGTGCCACGTGCGTTTGCTAATCTTACCATGCCGCTTTATTCCATCAAACTCGCTTACTTAATTAGCCTTTGATTTTTCAGGTCTGTGATTTATCGCTGCTCTCGACGTCTCATCTCAAGCGCCACATGCGCATGCACACTGGTGAAAAGCCCTACAGTTGTACCGTCTGCGGCAAGAAGTTTGCAGAGCGTTACAATCTTCAGGCTCACCAAAAGATCCACGATCCAGCACAGGTCGCGGCCAAAGAAGCCAAGAAGAATCAACACAAGTAAGTGATTTATCGGCTCAATCAATTATTCTCCCTGTAACTGCTAAGCAGTATTGCAATAATCTTATTTTCTGATACATGTTTGTTTCACTATTTTACCATGTGGTTCTTTTGTTACAGATGCAGTGATTGTGGAGCTACGTTTAAAACGAAGTCAAAGCTTGTTGAACATATCAAAACGCATAACAGCGCTAAAAAAATCGACAAATCATCTTCACCTGCGGTCGAGCCGGACAACAGTAATGGTAAGAAAGCACAACCTCTAAATGGAGCTGATCTGCTTGAGAATTGCGTGAACGAGGTATGGCAGAGCTTGTCGAGGAAGGTCGAAGTAAAGTAAGAATCTTACTACGGTATTATTTAATACGATGTAGCTTCTCCATTTTTGATATTGAATGGATTTTTATATACAGTAAACATTGGTTCCTAAACTATTTTATAATTAAGTATAACGTAAAGACTGATTCTTCACAAAATAAGTCAATGAAGTATTTGTCAAAATCCTTCGAGTATTAAGCGATATTGTGCGGCAATTTATACACTTATTTATTTATTAGCATTTTTGACTATAAACTTGTATAAGAGTACGTGATCTTTGTGAATTTTACAATTATTTATATTATTTATTGTGTAGTCGGAATGATTAGTGTTGAATCTCGATAAAAGGGCATTTTTATAAATAAGTATTTTGCAACATAAGTCTGATAACTGAGTCCTAAACGAATGCAATCGCCTTAGTACAAGGAAATAGAGAGATAGAACTTTACAACTCATTGCAATCAAGCAACAAACGGACAATTCCTATAGAAGTACCTTTACAACAAAGAAAAGAAAAAAGTTATCAAAGAGAAATATTTTTAAAGAAATACAAAAGTAACCATTGACGTGTAAGTGTGATATATTTATGTTTATATTTGTAAGAACAATTGATTCCTAAAAACCGGTGTGATGAAATAAAGTATAAAAATAAAAAAAAATCAAACGTTCTACTTATTAAGGATCCTTCGTAACAGAAAAAAAATTACGATTATTTTAATCATTATTTTATTTAATATTTACACTTTGCTGCAATTCATTAAACACCTTTAAAAAAAAAGAGATATACCTTACACCCATATTAATATATCAAATACTGTATAATAACAAAACGTGACTTCTTATTTTAATATACTAACATCGTACGCCACTTGAATGTTAATGTATTCTTAAAATAAATAAGAGGAGAAAAAAAAGACACGCGTATTATCAATCATTTACATAGTAAGGCAATAACAAAACTCGCATCGACCGCACGCGACCAACTCTCGAGACTTCGAACCCAAAATGAAAAATGCTCCGTATCATCAAAATATATCGCTTCGTCCTCCCAGTTATCCGCTCTTAACAATGTAGCAACAACAACAAACAACAATAATAATAATAATAATAACAACAAGGTATGATCGAAAGACAAAGCTGTATACATATCTATATATATACACATAGAGCTTTGCGTGCGAAATCGGCCCTGGAGAGGCGCGAGGAAAATCGCGCTGAGTAAGAGACGCCGAGAGGGGGGGGGGGGGGGGGGCAGGGACGTACATCAACTCGATGCTATTCGCTCCAAGGCGTCGCGATCGAACTGGTACTCGTGGAATTGCTCGGTCGCCGTCACGTCGACTGCGCCCCGTTTTTTGTAAAAGCTTTTGGCGGGATTCCAGTCAGTCACGACGAATTCCATCTTGCCGATATTCTCCTCGAGCGCCTTCTGCAAGAGAGCATCGCCGATTATCGAGTTGTATACATTGAGGAAAACGCGGACGGACAGAGACAGAGATTGGTCAGCGCGGCTTGCGCGATTATAAATCCGCAAAGTCTCGTCTTAATATTGTACACACAGATATATATGCTAAACGCCGCCTCTCTCTCGCCTGTGTATACAATTACGTAATGTTTGTTTTTGTAAGGCGCCCGACGTTTCGAGAGTGAGAGAGGCGTGCTCGACAATAAACAAAGACGGACACTCGCTGCTATATCCCTCGCGATCTGCGGCCCGTGCGCGCGCCTCTATTTAATTCCGTTTGGCAAGAATAAACCGGCCGCCGTTCGCCCGCGCAATTTGCGACGTATTCGTATTTTCGGCCTGGAATTTATTTTCGCGCGAAAGAGAGAGAGAGACTAAGAAAAACAAATTGCCCCGGCGACTTATTAAAAAAGAAGAAAAAAACAAATACAACGCCTTTCTCATTGTCCCTCCGTATCTATTCGGATCAGCGATCGATTAGTAGATTAGATAAAGCCGTTGCGCATTATCAAATCAAAGAGAGAGAGAGAGCTGAGATCAAAGTACGTGCTGAACTGCACTGCGATAAAACGCACATAAAAAAAAAATCCGTCGTCTTATCCGCAATTGCCACGTATATGTATTGTACTTACTTTGGCGATGCATCGGAGGAGAAGGTGACCAACGCGCCGGTTGCGGTACTCGTCCCGCACCCACAGATCCTGCAGCACCATCGTCCGGCCGAGTCTCAGGGTGTAGCTGTAGTTGTACTGGCCGTAGCCCACGGTCTTCCCGTCTTTCGTCTCGGCAATGTACAAGCCCATGATCGGATTCGCCGTGTCGAACGCGTCTTTCTCCAGCACTGATACAAATCAAGCGAAATGAAAAACGTTAATCGGATTAATCAGAGACTTTGTTGTGTTCTAAAAGAACGAACGTTCGAATACAAATTCTCACCTTTCGGATCGATAACCGGAGCGGTGGTGTGCTTGTGATAGTTGGCGATTTCCTAAAGGTAAACAAAGCAGTAAACACGAAGAAACGAATGAAAATAAAAGATTTCGAAAAAAAAAACAGTAAGAAAAAAAGAAACAATTGGAATGAAAAGGGATGGTAACAGCTAGAGAGACTATTACTGACCTTTGACATCTGAGTGAGAACGAGGCAATCCTCCCGGCGCGCCGGTCTCACAACGATATCGGCCGGATCGCCGGAGGCGCTTGTCTTCGCTTGCTCCTGCATCGCTTCTCTCTCGCAAGTTGCCGAGAGTCAACTGGTCTCTGTCGTGTCCCCCCGCCGTCGACGAACGACGCCAGATAGGGATAAGATATAAAGCTCGGCGTCTCTCCGCGAACGCGCGCACACCGCCTTGATCCCCCGCCGCTCCGAGCAGAGAGAGAGAGTTACGCAAGTGTATAAAACCTCGGGCCAAGAGCGGTAGACCCGGCGCGCGCCAAGCGCGCTACACTTTTATTGCATAAGCCCAGCAGCGCTCGCTCTCATATGTGCGGCATTATATACCTGCGATATTTCCGACGACGCGCGTCGTCGACGGGGGGGCCGGCGCGGTGTATAGTCGGTTTTATTGGAAAACAGAGGGGGGCTCGACACCGGTCTGTTATACATACACCCGCAGAGGTTCGTTCGTGCGCAGTTCTCTATTTGCTCTCGATATAGAAAATGGGGAAAGTAAACCAACTTTGTTTCTCTTCGTTCGTTTCTTTTTTTTTTTAAATATATATTTCGTGGTAAAAAAAATATAATGAGAATGAGCTATATAATCGGTTACAATGATCAATCAATAAACGACACTTAATAACTACAAATGTGCATGCGATACAACGATTATAACTTAAGCGTAATACGTCGGAGGGGGTGAAAAGGGGCCAAGCGATTATCACAGGGGCTGGGGCCGCTTGGAGAACTCGAAGAGCCTGTAGAGCCGCCACTCCTCGGCGTCGGTCAGGTCGACGGCCCCGTTCGACGCGTACCACTTGGCCGAGCCTTTGCCCAGCGTCCACAGGTCCATCCTCGCGCACTCCTCGTCCCAAGCTTTCTGCAACGCGTTCTCCATTTTCCAATTCTGTTCGATATGCCCTTATTATGCATGAGTTTATAAGTACGTACCTTAGCTACGGCTGAGAGAAGGGCATCACGTACACTGGTACGGTGCTCGGTCTGGCTCGTCTGCAGCTCCTGCAGGTACATAGACTTGCCCTCCCAGGTGGAGAAGGCGAGGCAGTAGAGTGCGTAGCCGAGTATCTGCTCGCCCGAAGCGGCTACCAGGTAGCCGAAGTAAGCCTTGTCTCTCTCGTTCTCCTGATCGTCTGTATCGAGAAAATGATTTTTAAAATCCTCCTTCCTTTTTTTCTCCTTTTTTTTGAGAAACCTTGCCGATCCGTTACCGATCTCTCCCTTACCTTCTATGATGATGGACACTTCGTTGGTCACACTGTTGATTCTCTGTCCAGCCGGTGTTTCCTTTAGCCAAAACAAACAATAAACAAGTCAGTCAATTTTCCTTAAACGCCCGTACATCCATATCTTTAAAAAAAAAACAAGCCTCTTTTTACCTGAGCCAACAGCTTAATAACAGCAAAATCGTCTGGATTGGGCTGGCGAACCTCGAAGCAAGTGCTCGGCTGATCTGAAACGTGAGTGCACAGCGTCCGAGTAAAACTCTCAAGCTGTTTGTAAGGGGAAAAAAAGCACCCGGTAGTTTGGGAATTACCAACTTGTCGCTAAGTGTCGCAGAGCCTTGCCACCCAGCCGATACATGCGCCAGCCTTCGAGCTCGCTGAGATCGAGCGCACCGCGGGCTTTGTAGAACGAACAGGCCGGATTCCAGCTGAGCACGGAGAAGTCCAGGTACTCGCATTTCTCAGCGAACGTTTGCTGGAAGAAAAAAGAGAACAAATTTGAGTTTCGGATCAAGAGAGAAAGAGAAATAAAGGGATATTGATGGTACATACCTTGGCTAAAGTGTCGAAGAGACGACTGCCGATGTGCTTCTCGCGGTATTCCGGCGTCACGTACAGGTCCTCCAAGTGGATGGCTTTTCGGTTCAACGTCGCGTAGATGTAGAAGTAAAGGGCGTAGCCGACGATTCTCCCATCGCAAATGGCCACGTAGCACCTGAACAATGGATTCTCTCGGTCGAAGCCCTCTTTCTCGAGTACTACAATGGTATACGTAAGACGGAGATATTCTTAAGGTTTTTCCAAGTTTGATTATCAGGTACTACGTGATTTTCGGATATTATTATCTCACCTTGGTGGTCTATTTTCGGGCCGTCTGGCATTTCCTCGAAATCAGCGAGTTCCTGGGAAAATCAGAGGGGTTAATCTCGTGAATCACAAATCAGGGATATAAAAGCTCAGTCTTTTGCGATGCTGCGATTGAGCAAGCTTAATCACCATAAGGAAATATTTTTCTTTTGAAAAGTTTTATAAGAAATGCTTAATTCAAGTGCAATCTTTTGCGGAATCGAATCTTTCCATCGTAAATCCGTATCTTATCGGAAAAACAAAAACTTAATAGATCGAATAATTGTAAACGTTCAAATTATTTTCACAAGTTTAATCGGTCGAAATTGTGTCTATAAATATATGCGATTTTACAAAATATATACATAGAGCATGATATCATCATCAGCGTCGCTGCTGAAGATGAACAATTAAGTACACCTCTGGTAAAAACATCTGTTTTTATACATTTGCATGATCAAAGGCTTCCTTATATCCACAAATTGTTTCTCGATTTACCCGCAGACGAGCTTTTGTTTTTATTTCTAATCGTCGGCGCCGTAATAAAAAAAAATACAGATGTTCGAATTTCGAGGGGAAAAAAAAGAAGGTGACGCAGAAGCGACTTATCTTAATTACGAAGGAAATATTAAGTTCGGGAAAAAGTTTTGATACTTAACGAGACGTCAACAAAAGCTTTTTATACAAAATACACCTATACACATCTCGCTCGTATTACGCTCGTATTAATTAGTTGAACAAGCAATTCACCTCTTTACCTGTTTACAAAAAACGAAGAAAAAAAAGGAAATTTAAAGCTAATCGCGTCAATATTTAGCCAAGAGCATCGTTATAATCGTACGGCCCAAATTCCCCAACGAAAGCAATCGTTAAAATTATGTGCCCGAGAGTAGAGAAGGAGAAAGAAAAAAGCAAGTCTAGTTAAGCTCGACAATGGACTCGACTTCGCGTCAAGACACAATTGCCACAGGCATCACACGTGTGTGCATCTCAATGCATCAAAGCATAAACGAGACACCCCCCGGTGTCACTGAATAAAGCGAACGAAGTGCTCCGCAATTGCACTGCTAGCAAGACTTCGCAGACGCTCGCTTAAAAAGAAAGAAGCCGCGCGCGTCTGTAATACGTTAGACGTTTAAATAGGCCTATACTCCTATAAATAAGCCTCGGAAATTTTGGACGGTGGTTCTAAAAATAAAAGGGAGCCGACAAATACACATACACTCTCACTCGCGCGCGCGTGTGCCCTCCTCTATCGCGAGCTTACCTGAATGAGGCTCCGGATGTCGCGGCAGTCCTGTCTCGTGGCCTCGCGCACCTCCACGAACTTCTCCATGATCTTGAGGCTCAACCTGCGCGCACAGAGACGAGATAAGAAGCAATTGGTAAACAACATTTTTCTTTTTTTTATATGTAAAACGTTATTAAAACAATAAATTGTTTATAAACAATCGTGTTTACGGGCAGAAACGTAGCATCGTGAGGGATGGATGTTTATTGCAGTCGATTATATATTGTTGTATATATCGGGGGGGCAGCCCCGTTACTGACGCGCCGGCCAAGTAGAATATTGTGTGTACAAAAGCATGCACCGCGAGAGCGGAGGCGCTACTACGATCGGATCTCCCGGTGTGGGCTGTTTTTATCAGGCCTGTGCCGGCTCTCCCTTGTGGCGCAAGCGCAACCGCTCGGGCTCTCTCTCTCTCTCGAGAGAGAGAGAGGGAGGGAGAGATGAGCGCGAGAAATCCCCGTGTACGCGGCTGTTTGTTGGAGCCAATGACTTTCCAGGGGGGCCGGATGATTAAGAATGGTTTTTTGATTTATTTTTTTGTTTTTGGTGAATTGCGCTTTTCTGTATATGCTAATAGGGCCGGAGCTAAAAAGCTCGATTCCGAAGACCGTGATTGTGTAATTTTTTTTCGGCAAATATAGGTCTCGGTACGGAAAGTGTCGATTACATACATTAGCGTAATGTGATTAAGCGTGGCGCCTGTTTCTTTTTTTTCTCTTTATTAGTTTGTTATCTGACAAGAGTTTGCCTGCCAGCGTCTATAACGCTCTTGTAATAATTAGTCGACGAACAATTTTGTGTTTTATTCATTTACCGCCGTCGAGATAAACGCTCTCTCGGCTGCGTAGATTTACAAAAATTTTCCTCGAATTGCACGCGTCGCTTGCAGGGGGGGGGGAGGGAGATCGCGAATAACGTTTCGGATTGTTTTGATAATAAGAAAGAAAACGTCGATCGCCGGGAAGGTGGTATGTGCACGCGCGAAAGGCTTGCTTCTGCAGTGGCTAATTATAACCAAAAGCAAAACTAATCTGACGTTACTTGAATTATGACCGGTGCGTCACGATATTGACGATAATAGAGATAGCGGCTCACCGATGATGAAGATAACTCTTTTCGCCTCTCTCTCTCTCTCTCTTCCTCCTCGCTGATATTTATTTACATAATTGAGAGGGAACATTAGCATTTTCTAAGAATGGCCATATCAATTATTACCCCGGCACTTGCCAGGAGAGCTTTCAATTTTGCATCGACATCCTCGGGTTTTCCCCTCCGTGTTTCTTCTCTCGTAATTTTGCGGTCGGTCGTTACGATGATTTTCTCTAACGCTCGATTATCGCTGATTTTTTTTTTTACATCTGTCCATTATTTTTCGCGATTACGCATTCTAATCAATTGAATGCGCGTAACTATTGGAATCTTTTGTGTTGGCATGTAAAAGGCGATAACGCTCGATGGGTATCGATGTCAAGAAAGAAAGAAAAAAAACGCAGAGCTGTCAAATATTTGAGATTACGAATTTATTCCTACAAAATTCGATATACTATCTATTCTCAATTAGTACGCGATCGAACGCGAGATTTGTGATTAACCATTCGCTTGAGATACGACGCACGACCCAATATATATCACCGAGTCATCGTATTAAAATAATCAAAACATTTCAAACAAAAAGAAAAAAATCGTAAAAGCTTTGCCAAAGTTGAAACAAGCTCCAATCTGCGCGTATATTCAAAAGCTACCGCCAAAAAAGTTCGCCAATGAAATCACGTGACCGGACACGTATATATAAATATACATAAACGTACGCGAAAAATCCGGAACTGTCCAGAGGGACTGAGGGGAAGAGGAAAGGAGGGACGAAACGCCGGTGTCGCCAATCGAGCTCGGTGCCATACTGCGGCAACTATGCTGTAGCAGCGCCGCCGGCGGCGCACACGTCGCACAGTCGCGCAAGTACTCCCGTCGCGTCCGCGTCGCGATCGGCGAAAACTTTACAGAGTCGCGGTAATTCAGGATTAATATCCGCGTATTTATAAATCCGGGTCGTCTCGCGAGGTATAACATACAGGCAGACAGTGCCTGGAAAGTAGAGCAGAGCGTGGCGGTCCACGCACACACTGCCGACCCGCTTGACGCGTTCACCAACTGCGTCAGAGGTTAAGGAAGCCAAGAGACAGTGCGACAAACAGACACTGAACGGATAAGAGAAACAGGAGTTTCCGTTGATCAAGAGAGAAAGAAACTGAGAGAGAGATATATATTGTACATTGATAAAAGAGATTTTATAAACGCGTGCCCCAGAATGGCGGAGCTCGAGGCGAAAGTTCACATGTCACTTGGTAAGTGGAGCAGAATAGCGCCCCCCTTGAAGGGTTACCATGTCTCGAGGAGAGACAGGGCGCGTGAGCGTACGGCTGCATTATTTCAGGATAGGCAATCAAGATTTGTTATCCCCCCGTGCCGCGTACCCGGGACAACCGCGCCGAGTCTAGCCCCACCGGGAGAGCAACGCCGTCGTCGCTCCCGGGGGAGGAAAACATGGCCGTCGTCGTCGTCGTCGTCGTCGTCTTCTTCGTGGTCGCCACTGTCGTCGTGTCTCTTGCCGCGCCGCGCGAACGTCGCGTCTTTACTCTCCCCCTTGTTTCTTAGTTAGGCCAACAAAATGCCCTCCAACAGCGAGTATAAATGATTACCTTGATTACGATTGTTGCTATTGTTGTCGTCGATTATGAGAGAGAAAAAGAGAGTTGAGGTTCACACGCACCTGCGGCGAGGTGGACGAGCGTTAACTGAGGCTCGATTGCACACGAAACAGCCACGGAAAAAGATAAGAGAATAAAGCAACGGACAAAGATGATAAAAACGATAGATAAAACGATCACGAAACTGAAGATGGCTTTTTAGCCGCATCGACGCATGTATACATAGATCAGCGGAGAAAAAAATGTCGGCGTCCAACGCCAAATATGGACGAGCGAGCAGTGACTTGGGACGGCGGTCTACCGGCTAAATGACACCCACGCTTCTTGGAATCTTATTTTGTTTCACTTTTCTCCGACACGTGATGCAAGCTGCAATGCAACGCTTCGGAAGTTTATCTAACAGCCGGAAATTCGATGTATTCTTCTATTCGACTTGGAGCATTGCTCTTGTTTAATGGCCGTTTCAATGTAAACATGGACTCTTGGCAACAGCTTATTTGATTTTTCAGATTTTTTTTCCTTTGACTCTCCAATAACAATTTTACTCTTCTTTATGTTTTCTAGTTTCATTATTTTAATAGTTTTAACCATGGGTTTATAGAGGTCTTGTTTGTTGAATCTTTGCTTTTAGATATTTCTTCTAAACAATTTACAATTTCCAAAATTATTAAGGAGTATCCATGCTTTTCCAACAAATCAAAGTTGTATATTTCAAAAATCAGTTTCTGTATCTGTCTTATTTATAAGGAAAGAACATCTTTGATGTAAATTGTCAATATTAGTTGGAATATAGTTTATTATCATTTCCTATAAAACTTGTATAATTTTTCTATAAAACTTTTCCTAAAAACATTTGGTTTAAACAATTTTTCAAAATTATTTCTTTTTCCTATCAATGGTATATTCATTTTCTTTTCTGTATATATCAGTGATTTTCACTATCTTGTTCCTTGTGGCTTAAATTTGAAATTTTTGTTAAGCCTAAAAACTTAAAACTACTCTTTGTTTATCTTACAATATTAATTCATTTATTGATGATAACAAGAATTCTTTTATCATAAGATATTCCAAGTACAGATATTTTTCAACTGATCTCTTGTTCTTCATTTTTCAAATTTTTGACTTGACTCAATATAAATGTTACCTTAGTTTTGCAATAACAAATATATAAATAAAAATAATTCAAGAAATTTACTGCTGCTAGTTATATATGTAAGATATTTAGTTCACATGACAATAAAGAAGAAAGTTTGACTAACTAAACAAATATATAAACAAAAATGTGCTCAAAAGTTATAATTATTAAAAACTTGTGAAATACAATTTTATTCCAGTAGGCAACAAATAAAATATAAAATATGATTTTAAAACTCGCTGTTGAGGCCGTACGCTCACTTATTTTCGTGAATTTTCTTCCTTTTAAGATGACATCATTAAAATGGAAAAGCAGAAAAAGGGCAATTCAAGGCAAGGTAGAGGTGGCATGAGAGGAAATATGAGAGGTGGTCCAAGAAATAATCAAAGAGGTGGACCACGCAATATGATGGGCAATAACAGAGGCAACATGAGAAACAACAATAGGATGAATAACAACATGAACAGAATGAACAACAATATGAATAATAACAGGATGAATAACAATATAAATAATAACAGGATGAATAACAATCGTATGAATAACAACAGACGAGGTCAATGGAGAAGATATCCACAGAATAATATGCAAGGACAATACATGCAAAAGAGATATAATAATAATAATAATCAAACAAATCAAAATCTAAGAAGATCAAGAAGTTCTATGTCCTTAAATAGAATGAACGCAAATAATAGTTCTAGAGGTCCTAGAGGTGGTTACAGTCCTCGAAGAGGAGGAAGATTTGGTCTTCAACGTAGCAGGAGTCGTACAAATCTGTCATATGCTACTCCATCTTATGTACCTCAAAATAATAGGTATCAGAGCAATGGATTCTTGCAGAGGACTAATAGTTTACCAGATTTAAGAGAACCTTCATCTGTATACTATAGATTAGGTTATCAAAATACAAATGAAGCTGCTTACAGAAACAGAATAAAAAGAAACAAAAATTCATTGACTCAAAAGAATTTAAAAATGCAACAGGCATTGCAGGTATAAATTTTATATATTATTTACTATTCTTTTTATATAAGTATATTTCATAAATTACATTCTCAAAAATAATAGCTTTTTTTGTTTTTCATCACAATATACAGTTTATAAAACAGATTTTTAAATAACAATTCTTTTGTAACATTACTCAAATGCATATTTTTGTTTTGTATTTAGTTATTGCCTACTGGAAATAATATGGTACCTGTAGAAAGAAGGCAAAGGCGTTACAGTGTGGGGAGTGTGATGAATGATCGAGTTATGAGACTTCAGAGACAGGCACAGTATGAACAGAAACTTATGAGAATAAAGTAAGATATTTAAAAAATCAATGCATCTTAATTCTTTCATTTATATAATAAAAATACTTATTATTATTTATCCTTTTTTTAGTACACGTTCACATGCTCCTGAGTCCATGGATTACATGAGCTCTCTGAACGACTATGCCTTACAACGTCCTACATTGAACAACTATTCACCTCAATCTCAAAAATCTCTCTCAAATACTCCACGACGGTTACGAGGAAAATCTTTCTCTCGCAGTTTAACAAATTTAACATTAATACCCAAACAGGTAAACTATTGAAAAACATAATTTTGATTAAAATTATAATTAAGTACTAATTTCAAACGTATTACAGGAACAACCCTCCAAGCCTCCTCCTCGGCAAAACCAGAGGCGCGCTAGGTCAAGATCACGTTCTCGAGTGCGAAATATTGGTGGCCGCAACAACGTTTTCACTGTCGATAGCGGAGATATAGAGGATAGATCTTTTAGCGAAGTCATGTACAGCTTAGCCAATAATTTTGGAGTCACTGGACGAACGCTCAACGATCGATTTAGTCTCGTATAGTTCAATACGAACGGGGAGCCAAACGCAATAGGCTATTATGTATTTAAATAGAAAAAACAATTCTAATATGGAGCCTTGATTTTTTTTCAAATTGAAGTTTATTGTACAACGTACAATATTACTAATAACGATCTTAAACTATTTTTTTGAATTTTTTCTTATTAAAATTTTTTTTTTATTCATTAAATTTTTATATGATAATTAAAATTGCAAAGGCAGATAAAGATCATCTTAATATAACATTCATTGAAACATGATTTTTTAGTATAATTTGTTTTATTTTTTGATTTTCATTATATTTAAATAAATATAAATAAAAAATATTGAGACTGTAAAGTTAACAGGCAAATATCATGAATGTATAGTTTTAAGAAAATCAGTTAAATTTTGTACTTGTATGTACACATACCTTAAGCATAAAAGATACATAAATATCATTGTATATGATATAAAAAGTGTAGTTTCAATGTAACTTATTAATTGAAAGAAAAAGTGAAAAGCTTTTAGAGATTAGGTATATTGAAAACGTGTAGTCGGTTAACTTGTGATATATTTAATAGAAATTTTTCGAGTGTCACCTTAATTGTGCACTTTATACAAATACACACACAGTTAACACATTTATTTTGTATTCAACAGAATAGCCTTCCGTGCTTCTTCCGAAAAAGCGAAACGTTAACGTTAGCTCTTAAAGGATAGAAAAAACAAAAAAAAAAAGAAAAGCAAAAAACAGAATATTTTGTACAAGCGATTTGTAGGAGAGCATGTGGCAAAGCGTTAGAGCTCGTCGATGCCGAGCGACAGCCGATTGTAATAAAGTAATGACAAGCAATTACAATTTACTTAATACACCTGTAATCCTTAATTTTATAATTTTCCGATTAAAGAACTATCATTAAACCGGACAAAAACGAGCTTGTGAAACAAACTTCTTTCAACCGCACACCTCCCTGCCAACTATATATCATAAAGCAAGTTAACTCCCCCCCATCCCTCGCAGTCGTTTGCAATTTCAGCTTGAGAACAAGGGATCATCAATCGACGCGCGATAACAATGCAGAAACAAAGAAAAAAAAAAGAAAGAAAGCCCCGACCTTTCTGCACAATAATAGGTCTTACTCTCGGGCCGCTTGACAGATAAAACAACAATCCGCAGTAAATAAACTTCGCTTATCCCGCGTGCGCACGTACGGCGGTGCTTCAACGTTATATTAATATTCTTAGCCGTCAATTCAAACGCAGCGCTTCTCGAAATCGCCGCGGGCGCGTAACCGTTCTCTCCCTCTCCCTTTAGGGCCTCTATCCAGCGCCGTGCGGGGAGCAAAACAAAAGACGAGCGGGCTTCTCGTAAGTAGTGCCTCTTTCCCGTGGGCGCCTTTCGAAATTTCTTCAACAAGCCATGGCTTTGCACTGAACGCGAACAAAAATTATCAAAGTATGATGCTCGGAAGTCTAGTAAGAGTCAGCGTCAAGACTGGCCGTATAAAAGTAAGTACCAAAAGCTGTTTACTAAACTCGCACTATCTCCCGTGTCATTGTCCCCTCTCCACGTGGTCGCCGTTGTCAAATTTTCCAAACAAAGCCGCAAGAGAGAGGCTCGATCTTTGGCCGATAAGCAGAGTCGTGAAGAAATTACCGAGTGTTGCAGTCATTGGTGGTAGGCGGAGGTGCTGTGCCAAGCCGGCGCTTGAACGTCCACGAGAACGCGGCCTACGGATTGTTGCGCTCGGTCGGCATACCGACCCCGGATTATGGAGTTGCCAAAACGCCCGACGAGGCGGCCAAATTCGCCGGGGACCTCGGCCCCAAGGGCATCGTGCTCAAGGCCCAGGTGCTCGCCGGCGGCAGGGGTAAGGGACGCTTCAAGGGTGCCAATGTCAGCGGAGTCAACATGTGCGAAACGTGAGTTGACCTGTCTACGGTGAGAGCCTTCACTCTCTCAGTTGCTTCTTCCATTGTTGATGGAAAAACTGCGTTTGCTGGCTATTACAGGGCGGAGGAAGCCAAGGAGCTGACGAGCAAGATGCTGGGCAAGCACCTGGTGACGAAGCAGACAGGGCCGGCAGGGAGGATATGCAACGCTGTCATGGTGACGAAGCGGCTCGACTCGTCCAAGGAGCTCTACCTCTCGATCATGATGGAGCGCAGCTTTAACGTATATACATGTCTTTCATTCATTCCTCTCCCGCGCAAATCGGCGTACGCGCGATAAAGAGAGAGAGAGAGAGACGCATCTCTTCCCCTTCATGCCCCCCACCCGCTCTCTCGACTGCGTATTTACGTGAGAGATATCGCTCGGCGATACAAAGCGGCAAGTTCAGCGAAACAAAGGCGAGGTCAATGCAAGCCGCAGCGGCTTATCTCTCCCTCGTACAAGTCGAGAGAGAACCTAGACGCGAAGGGGCAAGGGGAGCTGAAGGTTAGCGCCTAAACGAACGATTATTTTGTAGGGCCCGGTGGTGATCACCTCGCCCCAGGGCGGAGTCAACATCGAAGAGGTCGCCGCTTCGAATCCGGATGCTGTCTTCTACACGCCGATCGACCTGAGCAGAGGCATCACCTGCGAGCAGGCCAACGCGATCGCGGCGAACCTAGGAGCTTGCGACAATCCTCAGCCTATCGTCGACATCGTTAAGGCGCTTTATCAGCTGTTTCTCAAGACGGACGCCTTGCTTCTCGAGATCAATCCTCTAATCCAAGATCACTGTGGAAACTGTAAGTTCATTGAATATACGTCTGCGTGGCGTGAGAGTAGTGCGTTATATGGCTTTTGATTTGTAGACTTTGCCCTGGATTGCAAGTGCAATTTCGACGACAGCGCCGAGTTCCGGCAGAAGAAGCTATTCGAGCTCCGGGATTGGAGCCAAAAGGATCCCAGTGAGGTAGAAGCAGCGAAGAACGATCTCAACTACATACCCTTGGATGGTAATATCGCGTGTATGGTCAATGGAGCTGGTCTGGCCATGGCGACGATGGACATAATTAAGCTTAACGGTGGCGAGCCCGCCAACTTCCTCGACATTGGCGGTGGCGCGTCCCACCAGTCCGTCAGCGAGGCTTTTAAAATCATAACAAGCGATAGAAAGGTTGCTTGACGCACCGATTTTCTTTTTTCATTTTCCATTATTTTACCGTGTTGCAACTAATTTCTGTATGGGAATTTTCAGGTGGAATCGATTTTCATCAACATATTTGGTGGTATTGTTCAATGCGATATGGTCGCCGACGGAATTATCAAAGCGTTTAAGGAGCTCAAACTTAAGATACCGGTCGTCGTTAGGCTGCAGGTAAATATGATACTATTTGGCAAGCGCTTCAGTTTCGGGCACGTTTATTACGTGTGCTTTTCAGGGCACCAACGCGGACAAAGCCAGGAAACTTATTATCGACGCGAAGCTCAAAATCATCCCCATTGAAGACATGTCGGAAGCAGCCGAGGCAAGCGTGGGACTTGCGGACATAAGCCGATTAGCTAAAAAACTTCAGCTCGACATTGAAATGACTCCAAAGCCTAGGGGGACGAAAAAGGATTGCGCTTGTAGCTGAGGCCCCCCTATGGGATTCATCTATGTCCTACTGTCGAATACGAGTCTTGAATGTTTGTATGTCATATTATTTTATAAGAACCTGTTGTCTAAAGTTTTGATATTTTTAGATCGCTGTATTTTCTACCGATATCCGTCTCTGTTTTGATTGACGTGACCGCGCACCAGATTCACTCTCTCTCTCTCTTTCTTGAGCAGTGAAATTTTTTCTAGATCAAAGTCTGCTAGCTTTTTATCAATACGCTAATATTTACAAATACTTAATAAATAGTACGTTCTAATTTTGAAAGAGTAACGATCAATTTGTAACGTACTTTTCTTTGAGCTACGATCGAAACTCCTAACCGCCTTCAATCCTAAAGTTTACCGTGCCGGTTAAATCACTTAGCGCTCTGGTAGTAGATATTTAGTAGTACGAAAACGGTCTTGTGTTATGCTACGAACGGATTTAAACAGCTGTGCGCGGTGACGTCATTGTGGTGGGGGTGCAATACGTAGGAACTATCATGCTCGGAGCGCGTGCTTGAGCTTCCTCTTTCCTTTTGTGCGGGGGTGGTAGTGTGTTGGCTCCTATTACGCTTCGCGGGAAAAGGGGATGGCAGGAGACGCGACCCTGACAGTCAAACGAACCGTCTCAGCTGTCGAGTTTTTAGCGCGAATTGAACTCGATGTTGACGCGTAGAATTGGGAATTCCCAATTTCTCCGAGATATTAGTTTTGAATGTTGTGCCTTTTACTGTTTATTTAGATTAACTTTTTAGTTTTTGTATTCTATACTGCGTCATGGACTTAGTTGTTTGGTGGGTTTGTTGTATGACGCGAGTTAAAAATATCCGCTGGATAGAGATGAAATCGTAAAGTGGTAGGCTGAGTAAAACGAAGATTTTTAAATACTCTCAATCCATTTAGAGCTGTGTTTATATGAGGAAAATGTATAGTTGTAAAAATGGCGTGTAGTGCAACGCTATAAGCTTTATTTATCTTTATATATGCACATCTCAATAACAGATGAAAATCAGTTTTGAAATTTTCTCGCCGCTATCAATCTTCCCAAGCATTTTAAATAAGTCATTGGATTTTTAGTACAATTTTCCTACTTTCATATTTTATCTAATCTGCTAGAAAAAAGGCCAGTGTTACTGTTTACTTTTCGTGAATTTTTATCTCGTCGAAAAAAATATATATATAGATAAAGCTCAATTCCCAAATTTCATTATAATTAAGTTTTTTTTCATCACAATACAGTGTAAGTAAAATCGGAGTCAAGCTCGAAGTCATCGCAAGATTACGCAACTTCGTTGAAATACCGTAAACAAGTTTTTTTCAGAGCTATGAAAGCTCTATATAAATCATTTTTAACGTAGCCATAAAAACAAAAATAGTAAAGTCCAGAGTAAAAAAAGCCCGTAAGCGTGGATCAGCTGACAGGTATTACGCGTTATCGGAACGGTCATAGAAAGCTCGTACGCTGTGGGCATTTGCATAGCGCGCGCTAAAGAGCATGTGCACGCCTAGCTGGGCGAGGAAGAGAGAAGCATGTATAAATATCGAGTGCGAGGGTGAGCAAGAGAATCGGGCGTGCCGGGAGAGAAGTAAGGCACGAGCGTTTCTCAGGCCAAAGTCAAAGTCGTCGTCGTCGTCGTCATCGCCGTTGTCGGCTGGCGGTCGGTAAGCTGGCGCGAAAGAGAGAAAGAGAGGGACGTCGGAATACATGATCGAACATAGTGAGATCAGAAGCAGGGCGGTTCGGAGTCAAGAGGAGAGCCGGCGCAGTAGTGGCAGACAGCAGCAGGCGGAGGACTAGCAGTGTTGGTAGGAGCATCACAGAGAGAAGAGCCCGCGCGAGTGTGTAAAAGCGAGAGCGAGAGAGCGCTCCAAGCGGCCAGCAGCCAGTAGTAGCAACATACAGTCTCGCTGAGGCTCGGGCGGCAGACTACTGCCGACAGCAGCCGTAGCAGCAGCAGCCGCGCGCCGCCTCGTGTGCAGCATCATCATCATCGGCAGTAGCAGCAGGAGGAGAGTGAGAGAGAGAGAGCCCGCAAGCAGCGCACGTATAGCCAGCAGAGCCAGCAAAGATGGCCACCATGCTCTCGCGGACGATCGGGCTCGCCGAGGCCCTGAGCCGACGCAGCGGCGCCCAGGTTAGTGCAGGACACCCGAGCTTTCGGACGTCCGGGCTCTTTAGCGCCCCCAGGCCGACCTCCCCGGCCCGCCGACACCCGCGTTCTATCGAGGCCAGCGAAGCCTCGGCGTAGTCTGCTAAATTGAGAGCCAGGGTCACACCTACGAGGTCAACCGCAACTCTCTCCGTCTGTGTGTCGGTGCGCCGTTAGCTACACACACATACACACCCACGCGCGCCATTGCCACTCGCACTTTGCACCCAAACGCACGAACGAACAGATATGAATTTGTGGTGGGGTACACTCGTCTATCTCTCTCTTTCTTTCTCGCTTTCTGGCTGCTACGAGCGCGCTTACGCGAATCTTTCGACGAAGGGGAAACTTTACGTAAGACAAAGCGAGAACGGAGAAATTTTTGACTTTACGCGGATTTTATGATTGTAAGGATTCTCTTTAGGAAATTGTTCTTTTTAGAAATTTGCTAATGAGGTGAATATGTATAGAGAGATTATAACAGGAAGATATCGTTAATGTTGTATTAAGCTATAAGAATAGAGGCTGTTCGTGCCGAGGCCGTTCGATACACCTTCCGGCTTAGCGACGCGCCTTTTTGTTAAGATTTTCATGAATGAAAAATTGTTAAATTTGTCGAACTTGTGGTAGAGTTGAAATCCAATGGGAAAGAGAAACGTAATGTCAGGATGACCTTTGCTATTCCGTGTTTTGAAACTTGCGATTTTCGATCTAACAGCTCGAGGATCAAGTCGCTGCCTCTCAGGTCGACAGATAATCAATAAAAGATCGAAATAACTGATTTATTGCTTAGCCACAGCGGGTCGATGGAGAAATTTGATTAATTACATTTCGCCAAGATTTCAATCGAGCCAATTATCATTGTATTAGGCACTTGTTAATTTGCGTATGTACGGTTAGTTGCGCAGTTTAAAAAAATAATAAATCGAGGGCATTCAAGCGCTTAAGCGTAACGCAGTAAAGTGAATTAATTAATCAGCAAATTACTCCGCGATTTCGTTTAGTTGTTGAAACACACGCTCGAGCATTACTCATCGTTTGACACATATACATTATCCAAAGGTAAAACCTTGCGCGTTTTCTTCGTTCGACGTCAAAACTATATCGCCGACTTCCACAATTTCGCGAGCTCGACATTTCATAAATGAGATAAACGAAAAATTTCAATAAAAATAAGCCCATCGTATATATCGTAAGAGCCAATAACAAAGCAAAGGTCGTTCTCTGCCAACGTAACAAACAACTTTTTACACGCGTCCGTCGGCAATCAATGAGAATTGCAAATAGCCGTCAAGCGTCTCGAACACTAAGTAGCATCGGCGAAGCTTTGTATACGAGAGAGAAAGAGACTGTAAGAGAACGAGTAAGAAAGAGAGAGATAGAGGCAGGGCCGAAAATGCAGGTTGCAAAATTGAGCAGCATCGATCGTCAATCCGGCGATGCGCTACTGCCAACCGACCGGCCGGCCGACCTTGCAGGCCCATCGCGAATCCAATCGAGGAAGTCGCTCTCGGACGCGCGTGCGACAGCCCAACAGAAGCCCAAGCGTAGTCTGGGTCAATGTCGCGCTCTGCACAACGGCGGCGTTTAGCTCTGGCATTGGCAGTCTATTTTCGATCGACACTCTTCCACTCTCTTTCTTTATCTCGATCAACAGCCTCTGACGCGTGTCTATGTGTCTATCTTGCAGATCTTGGCCTGCGCCAACGGACTGGGTGGTCCTCAGCAGCAGCCCCGCCGGCAGCTCAACGTCCACGAGCACATAAGCTACAGCATCCTCAACGAGGCGGGCATACCCACGCCGAAATTCGGCGTAGCCAAGACTCCAGACGAGGCTGCCAAGCTCGCCAAAGACCTCAACACCAAGGACATCGTACTGAAGGCCCAGGTGCTCGCTGGCGGCAGAGGTAAAGGACACTTCAAGGGTAGCAATGTCAGCGGAGTCAAGATGTGTGAAACGTGAGTCTAGAGCTTTGGGTTGATTAGTGGGTTCACGGTTGGCCGAATAGAGAACTAATTTTGTTACCTTGTTACAGGCCAGAGGAGGCTAAGCAGCTGGCTAGTCAGATGCTGGGCAAACTACTGGTAACGAAGCAGACTGGCGAGGCCGGAAGGATATGCAACGCCGTCATGGTGACCCAACGTATGTTCCCGCGTAAGGAGTACTACCTCGCGGTGATGATGGAGCGAGCTTTTGGCGGTCCAGTTATTATTGCCTCGAGCCAAGGTGGCGTTAATATCGAGGAGGTTGCCGCCACCAATCCTCAGGCGATCCTTTACGAGCCTATCGATATCAACAAGGGTATCACTAAGGACCAGGCGGATCGCATTGCTGTCAAACTTGGCCTCGATAACGTCAAGGACTACATCTCTCAGATGATACTCAATATGTACAGTTTGTTTGTTAAGAAGGATGCACTGCTGCTTGAGGTCAATCCTCTGGCTGAGGACATCAATGGCAAATGTACGGTGAATCGTATATTTTTATAATTTAAGGAAAAGAGCATGTTTTGATTGTGATTTTCAATTTGTAGACTTCGCCTTGGACTGCAAGTGCAGGTTCGACGACAACGCCGAGTTCCGGCAGAAAGACCTATTCAATTTACGCGACTGGACCCAGGAAGACCCCAAGGAGGTGGAGGCTGCCAAGTTCGAACTGAATTACATTGCTTTGGATGGTAACATTGGCTGCATGGTCAATGGAGCTGGTCTGGCTATGGCGACGATGGATATAATCAAGCTGCACGGTGGCGAGCCCGCCAACTTCCTTGACGTCGGAGGCGGCGCAACTGCCTCGGCCGTCAAGGAGGCCTTCAAAATTATCACCTCTGACAAGAGAGTAAGCACGATAAGCTTGTTTTGTTTATACTTCGCCAGACGTTATTTAGATTTTGCAAGAAAAATAAATTCGTTTATTACGTTTCTTTTTCATTGTAACGATTAGTCGGAACAATTGTTGTTTTAATTCGCCGTTATATAACGTAGTAATTAAAGTTATTTTTAGTCGTTTAGTTATACTTTGTTGCCTTATTTATAGATCGTTGCTAAGTGAAGATTTTATGATTTTAGGTGCATGCGCTGCTGGTTAATATTTTCGGAGGTATTATGAGGTGCGATGTCATTGCCGAGGGTATTATTGCTGCCACTAAAGAGCTTGACCTCAAAATACCTGTTGTTGTTAGACTTCAGGTAAATAGGATTCAATTCTCTTTTCGTTTTTATCATTACAAAATGTTTTATAATGTATTTTATTTAAATTTGTTTAGTTAAAGAATTAACAAAGGTCAGTGCGTTAATGTTTACCTTTTTTTTCCAGGGAACCAACGTTGATGAGGCAAAAGCTCTGATCGCAAATGCCGGTTTGAAAATCGTGCCGGTTGATGACCTCGACGAAGCTGCTCGTGTTGCTGTCAAGCTTTCCACCATTGTTAAGCTTGCTCAGTCTGCGAATCTGAGCGTCAACTTCGAAATTCCTCAAATTTCCTAAGATGTTTTAGCTAATGAAATTAAAAAAAAAACAAATGAAGTATAAATAATTTTAACGAAAATGCAAAGTAAAGCACGCCAGCAAAGTAATCGGTGGTAACTAAACGAAAGAATGTGATAACCACGACTCTTGTTTCAAAGAGCGCGTGACGTCACGTCCCGAGAGGCGACTCCCGCGAAGGTTGCAGAACGAATCGCGCGCAATTTTCTGACGCGTGTTAGATGCGCGAGCAAACCGGTTCTCAGACGCCCGAGACTGACTGCCAAGGTCAAGCGCGCCTGGTGCCGGCGGTCAGTCACGTGGCGACGGGAACCCGAGCTCACCGGGAATTGCGCGCGATTCGACATTTTTTTCTCGGACTACTTGTTCCAAAAGTTCGTTTTTATTATTGAAAGTGTTTTGGACGCCTTGGGCGCCAAAGTGTAATTAAATCAACGGCACAGGGCTGCCGCAGAGTTAAATATTAAAATATTTATTAATTTTAAAATATTATGAGCCGTATAAACATGTATTGCGCGCGAGACAATGCTTTGAGCACTTGAAAATTTTTCTCTCTCTCTATCTCTGTCTTTGATGCAGGCACAAAAAGGAAACGGAAAAAAAACGATGTTATTGTAATTGTAATTTAAGTAATTTATTTGATTTGGTTTCTTTTCTCATCTTAACTATTTAGGTCCCCTTTGGGAGAAATAATTTATGTGCTTCAGTATTAAGGGAACATTAAAGTGTTTGAAAGTGAAAAAAAAATTAATGCTGAAAAAATAAAACTTCAAGTTTATCTAGCAAAAACGTTTATATTTTTGCATCTCCAAATTTGAATGTGCGAGTTGCATGTATGACAGGCAGGAAACAAGCAAGAGAATGAATTATTGTAACCCTAATCATACTATTGCGTTTCAGTCAACCTGTCTAATGTAATATACATAGTTATACATAAATTATTTTACATAATTTCATTTTTGTCCTTATTTCGCAATGCACAAAATTTTAATTCTTATGCCGTGCACCTTTACTCTTTTTCTTTATTACACATAAAAATATGCATACATTTTTGCTTGTAAAACTTGTCTTTAAAGTATTATTGCATGTCGTTAATTTTCTGTATTTTGAATTTTCAATATATTTCATAAAAACAGTTTTATTTTTTGATAATGCTAGAGTATTTAATGTGTAATCATTGTTTTTGGATTGTCGTTTATCTTTTAAAATGTAAAATTTGAAGATTCCATCTCGACTCGAAATTTCGGCACTATCAATTATCTAAAACTAAAATTTTTATTTTTTCTTGAATAATTGAAAAAAGAAAATTATAAACATTTCAATAAACTTTTATTTCCTCAGAAAAGTTAAAAAGAAAGAAACGAACATCACAATAATAAATGGTAAATTTAAACATTCGAAAAAAAAAACAACATTAAAAGACCCTGATTTTTTAAAAAGTAGCGCCAACCGTCTGCCAGTCCAAAACCATGAATCCAGAAATAAAACAATTGCCTAACCTTCCCAGTCTTTTTCCACGAACAAAGTAAGATAAATTTCTCGTCATCCTCTATTTCCACTTGCCTCTTCAACATTGTTTCTAATTAACACGAGTACAAATTTTGCCCGGCAAGTATTCGGTAAAGGGTAAAGGGTTATCCATTATGTACACAGGCTAAAACGCGCAGAATTTTTGCATTCGTGTTGGAGAGAGGAGAGCCTAACACACACATACACATTAGAGTGCCGTGGTGGCGCGCACACAGTCTCAAGCCGAGCGCAATCCGCAATCGGCGAATTTTCACAAGAGTGCATACCTACATGCATAATGCCGCCGCCGTCGTCGTTTGCGAATCGTTGAAAGAGAGAGAGAAAGAGAGTGAGAGAGAAGAAGCAGCAGCAGCAGAGTGAGGATCTAGTTGGCAGTGTCAGGCTAAAGTAGCGACGTGTGCTCTCGAGAGATATCCCCCGTCGACGGATAGATTCCGTGTCCTGCTGAGAGAGAACAGCCACGGGAAAAGGAGAGCGAAGCCAAAGGGGCCTCGAGTGCAAGACGCTCTTGCTGGGACGCCACGGGCTGGCTCCCCTCGTCTACCTCTCTCGTGTGCCGCTCTTCTTCAGCGCGTTTCCACGGACTCGTTATTCTTAGGAAGTAAAGGGGCTGCATCAGCCAATTACCCTCGACCATGGCTGCGGTGTCGTACCACATCGCCAACCTCCTGGAGAAGGTGAGAATCATGACAAACGCGCGACCTAACCTCTCCACGCCGACGAGCCTCTCCGGGATGCAAATCTCTCGACCGGCCTCTCCCCCATACGCTCGATACCGGCGTTTTCGGCTTGGAGTTACGGAAAATACTCGAGATTTACGAGGAAATGCTTCACGGCGTGCAGGGTTTTCAGCGCTTCGAGGATGGGCTTGCAAATTCTAGGCACCGGGGGTTTTCCCTCGGTATGGTGCGAAACTCTATTTAGAGCGTTAAAGGATCGGTTATGCTTGCCTGATCTGATGTCCGCGTTATAAATAACGTTTGTTGATGACTTTTCGTTTGCGGGGTCTAATGACCCTATGATAAAAATACACTGCTAATCTCTTTTTGTTTGCCAACTATGCGCATTGTGAATTATTAATAGATCATTGTGTTGTTTTGTTTGGGATTTTTTGCCAATTTACGTTATCGTGCACTTTTTCACAAAGTGCTGGCTTAGAAAATTTTTTTTCTTAGACATGCAAATTATTTTCTTTAGTTGAGTAAATGTATTATTTAAAATTAGAATTTTTATAAACATAAACTGTTTTGTAATAATTTTTAATTGAATGTTTTGTTTTGTACAGATGACATCCAACGACAAAGATTTCAGATTTATGGCAACTAATGATCTGATGGCAGAGTTGCAAAAAGATAACATCAAACTAGATGATGATTCCGAACGCAAAGTTGTTAAAATGCTTCTCAAGTTACTGGAAGATAAAAATGGAGAAGTGCAAAATCTAGCTGTTAAATGGTACAGTATTTTTAAAATCATTTATTATTAACAGTTTTATTAAAGAAATTAATACCTTAATTTAAACCTATTTTTTTAAGAAATATTTTGAAAAATATGTTGTTTATAATTTTTTACAGTTTAGGACCATTGGTCAATAAAGTAAAAGAATACCAAGTTGAGACAATAGTCGACTCTCTTTGTAGTAACATGGTATCTGATAAAGAACAGCTCAGAGATATCTCCAGCATTGGTTTAAAGACTGTCATTGCAGAACTTCCTATGACAAATAACTCTTTGGCTGCTAATGTTTGCAAAAGAATTACTGGTCGCTTAACCACTGCTATTGAGAAGGTAATTTAACAATAAATAAGTAGATATAAATATTTGAAATGTTTATCTAAATTTTATTTTACAGCAAGAAGATGTGCCTGTGCAATTAGAAGCTTTAGACATAATAGCAGACTTACTGTCACGATTTGGTTCTCTTTTGATTTCATTTCATAGTTTAATTTTAAATGCATTGTTACCACAACTCTCATCTCCCAGACAAGCTGTGCGTAAAAGAACTATAGTTGCTCTTAGTTATTTGATGACCTCCAGTAACAGCACCTTGTATAACAAACTATTGGATCATTTACTTGAAGGTTTATCAAATAGTAAAACTAACAATATTGTCCGCACATATATACAGTGCATTGCATCTATATGGTATAAAATCAACCTTTTTTGTATAATTGAATATAAAACCATATGTACAAAATTTTATATCTAACATTCAATTTTCAGTCGTCATGCTGGTCATAGATTTGGAGAGCAAATTGAAAGGGTTATGCCTTTAATTATTCAATACAGTGATCAAGATGATGATGAGTTAAGAGAGTTTTGTTTACAAGCCTTTGAAGCTTTTGTTTATAGATGTCCAAAAGAAATTACTCCTCACATCAATCAAGTAAGTTTAATATTCAATTTTGTTATATAAAAATTTATAAAATAATCATAATCTTTATAAAACTGTCTCATTTCAATTTCAACAGATTATAGAAATATGTATGACATACTTGGCTTATGATCCGAATTACAACTATGATGATGCCGGAGATATGTCTGACGGAGATAATGCAGTCATGGAAACTGAAGAGGATGCAGAAGATGATGCTGAAGACGAGTATTCAGATGACGATGATATGAGTTGGAAAGTACGGCGAGCGGCAACCAAGTGTTTAGAGGCTGTCATCTCAAGTAGACGAGAGTTGCTCTCAGATCTCTATAAAATCGTCTCGCCGGCTCTTATTGGCAGATTCAAAGGTAACATATATGATCTGAATTTTCTAATTTTTGATAAATATTAAGTAACACTAAAATATTAAACTTAATTTTCTTTTTTAGAACGAGAAGAAAATGTAAAGTCAGACATTTTCCACGCATACATAACACTACTACGCCAAACAAAACCCACAGTAAGTGTAGTTCTCGATCCCGATTCAATGGATGATGGAGAGGGCCCGGTATCATTACTACAGCAACAGGTGCCGCTGATTGTCAATGCAGTACATCGTCAGATGAAAGAGAAAAGCATAAAAACACGGCAAGACTGTTTGTCACTACTCAAAGAACTCGTCCTTGTACTACCTGGTGCTCTCACCAATCACATACCTGCGCTTATCCCTGGTATTCAGTACTCACTTGGAGACAAAAATTCCTCGAGCAATATGAAAATCGATACACTTGCATTTGTGCACACATTGTTGGCGACTCACCAACCTGAAGTCTTTCATCGTCATTTACCGGTGCTTGCTCCACCTATAATTCAGGCAGTTAGTGATCCATTTTACAAGATTACAGCAGAAGCACTGCTTGTACTACAGCAACTGGTCCAAGTTATCAGACCTCATAGTAAGCGACATGGTCTCAGTAATTTTTATTTTATACGATAAATTTCATTTTTACAAATGTTTTCTTCTTTTTTAGATGTTGATGAAGCCAAACGAACCAACTTTGATTTTACGCCATTGTCGGGTGAGCTATATTGGTCCACCCTATCTCGATTACGCACTGCAGACATCGATCAGGAAGTAAAAGAACGAGCGATAGCTTGCATGGGTCAGATTATCGCCCATCTTGGTGATGTTTTGCAAGCCGAACTACCTACTTGTTTACCAATTTTCCTTGATAGGCTGCGTAACGAAATTACTCGCCTCACAACTGTTAAGGTTTGTCTTAATACGTGATTATAATTTAAAATTTTATTTGACATAAATTTTAACAATTATTTTTTTTTTTTTAATTATAGGCATTAACGTGTATTGCTTCTTCGCCGCTTCACATTGATTTAAAACCAATACTCCCGGAAGCTATACCAATTTTGGGTTCATTCTTACGTAAAAATCAACGCGCCTTGAAACTTAGTTCTTTGGTGCTGTTAGATACCCTACTGCGCAATTATAATAATGATGTGCATCCCGATTTACTGGAGAAAGTAACTGCCGAGTTACCTGCTCTACTCAACGAATCAGACCTTCATATTGCTCAACTTACACTTACATTGCTAACAACTATTGCTGAATTGTATTCAGGTGCTCTTACTAGAATCTCTGAGTACATTTTACCAGAAATCATGACCTTGGTCAGATCTCCTTTACTTCAAGGTAAGATGGTATTTTATAATTTTATTAACACAAGTAATTTTATTTTAAAAACAATAATTTTGGGTTATGTAATTAAAATTACAATATTTTAGTTAAATTTAGAAAATATACCTTTTTTATGGTGTTAAACCACTGTTGGTTCATGAATAAAAATGTATTTTTAAATACATATAATTAATTCAATTTTAACATATTAAAGATATAAGGCTGTCTTAGTAATCCCCTGATACCACTAAAAATTGATTAGAGTATTAAATATTTAATGATAAAAGAGTTGAGTGACCTCAAAGTCTGTCATTCCTTTATTATTTTAACTTGGAAAAATTAAAAACTTGAATGATTAAGACATCAAATTCTGACACCAAATTCTCCAAGAATATCCTCCGTCTAGACAAGTCCGTTTAAGAATAATTAAAGCGTTAATAGTCGTCGACACATCTCTTCAATTTCAATTGAGCCAACAAAAATTGCTGAAACTTTTAAAATGACGAAATGAGAAAAAAAAATTAAAAGTAAAAATTTTATAGGAGCTGCATTAAATTCCATGCTGGAGTTCTTCAAAGCGTTGGTGAAGGCCAAAGTACCCGGTCTCAGCTACCGAGAACTATTAATGAAATTAGTGCAACCAGTCAGTCAGCAAACTCTTCATAAGCAGGCTTATCACTCTTTGGCAAAATGTGCGGCTGCCCTTACCATCACCTGTCCAAAGCAATCAATGGTTGTTGTGGAGGAGTTTCTCAAAGATCTTCGTGGACAATCGACTGATGCACGACACATATTTGCCCTTCTCGTAATCGGCGAGATCGGTCATCACGTGTAAGTCTTCTAAAAAATTAAAGTAGAAAAAAGCATGATGAATGAAGCAGGATAATATTATGTTTGGAATTATTTTAATTTTCAGAGATCTGAGCAGCATAGAGCACCTTCAAGAAATAATTCTGGAATCCTTCTCGTCAGGCTCAGAAGAAGTTAAACAGGCAGCTAGTTACACTCTTGGAAACATTGCCTGTGGATGTCTCCCTACGTATCTTCCGTTTATAATGAATGAAATTGGAGCACAACCAAAGCGTCAATATCTATTGCTCCACTCATTGAAAGAGGTTGGTTCAATGTTATTCAAGTGTTTAAAATATTCTATTACATTCTTATTTATTACAAGTATTTATAAAATATGCTCACAAGAAAAGTATGAATGGAAAATTTTGAAAACTACTTTAAACGTTAGTCATTCATCCAGTATAATCAGTAAGGGTTTCTTTGATTAAGTAAATGAAACTTTATGACGGTAATTAATAACTTGTGGTACGGAACACTACGTAAAGCCGCTATATCATTGGCCTTATTAAGCTTATTAGTTTTGCAATCAGCTATCTTATATAGTTCAAATTCCAAGTTTAATACTCATTTTTAAAATAACACAATTAATTATATTATTCTAATAATTTGAATTTATACAAATTAATATATTTAATTACTTAAAGCATTATTGACTTGTTAAACAAAAATTTTAATATACCATCTTGTGTCATTTTAATGAATACATGAAATCACTGCCAATTTTATAATTATAAACATATCATGTTTCTACCCAGATCATCACAAGCCAGTCATCAAGTCCGGAGGGCGTTAATCAGATGAAAGCCTTAGTACGTAACATATGGATGTTGCTGCAACGACACTGCGAGTGTACCGAGGAGGGAACACGTAACGTTGTGGCTGAATGTTTTGGCAAGCTTACCCTCATCGATCCGGTTTCTTGTCTACCCCGGCTCCAGGAGTCACTCAAGTCCGATTCGGCGTTGACACGAACGACCGCAGTCACTGCTATTAAGTTTACTATATCTGATCAGCCTCAGCCCATTGACGCTATGTTAAAACAGTGCATGGGACATTTCTTAGCCACCCTCGAGGATCCGGATCTCAATGTCAGACGAGTAGCTCTAGTCGCTTTCAACTCGGCAGCTCACAACAAGCCGATGCTCGTACGAGACCTCTTGGATCAAACCTTGCCGCATTTGTATGCAGAGACTAAAATAAAGGTTCGGAAAAATAAGATTGTTACTTAACACTTTACAAATACATTTATTTATGAAATTGATAAATATTATTATGATGTTACAGAGAGAACTGATAAGAGAAGTAGAGATGGGTCCATTTAAGCATACAGTAGACGATGGTCTTGACTTGCGAAAGGCTGCTTTTGAATGTATGTACACTCTATTGGATTCTTGTTTGGACCGACTGGATATTTTCGAGTTTCTTAATCACGTTGAAAGCGGTTTGAGAGATCATTATGACATAAAGATGCTTACTTATCTCATGACCGCTCGTCTAGCACAGCTCTGTCCTAACGCTGTCTTGCAAAGTAAGTTGTTTATCATGAGTACAATAAAAAGTATTTTTAGACTTTTATTTTTTATTTCATAAATATTAAATTTTAACGACGAGATAGAAATTTTATCGTCTAACTGAATATCATTCAGTTACATACATATTTGACTTTTAAATCATGAATCATTGTTTTTACATTTATTTATTTGAAATAAAATAAACTCATCTTACTTTTAAATCAACTAATAAATTAGATCTATTTGGTGATTGATGTATTACATTTATTCACATAAAAATTGTATAATCAAACATCTAGTTTTCTATAAATAGTACCAATAAATCTATTTTAAAACAAGTTTTATAGACACAGCACGAAGTGTACGTTGTAGTTTCTATACTTAGAACTGCTTAATTTGTACAAGAATAAAAGTTGAGTAATCGCATGGTTTTCTCTATTTAAAGGGCTTGATAGGCTGGTTGAGCCATTAAAGAATACTTGTACAATGAAAGTCAAACAGAATTCAGTTAAACAAGAGTATGAGAAGCAAGATGAGCTGAAGCGGTCTGCGCTACGTGCAGTTGCTGCGCTTCTCTTAATCCCAGATGCCGGTAAGTCGTAAAAACGCTCCTCTTGAATAATTAAGTGTCCAGGCAAAAGACTACATTAAGATGATTGAGGATAAAATTCAACTCGCGAAAACATTTTACATTGATGTAGCATAATAAAACGTTTTATGTACCGTAATCAAGTACGCTAAAATTATTCGAATCTTAACTATTAATTGTTTTTACTTATCTCAAACTTAATAGACTCGAGGTGTTTCAACACTCACATTTATACTCTTTAACGTACAAACGCAATAGATTTTTTAAACAAATTATTAACATTTGTTTTAGATAAAAATCCAGCACTGAGTGAATTTGTAGCCCACATCAAGGCGACTCCCGAGCTTCAGCCGTTGTTTGAGGTCATTCAAAAAGACTGTGTAGGCAGTAGCCACAACGAGACGAATTTAATGGATCAAAGCTAAGGGCAACGCGAGACACGACCTTAGTAGTCTTCTGTGCGCGACGAGGAAAGCCGGTGAGAAGTATGCTCGGAATTTTGTATACAAACACTACATCGTTCTTAAACATTGCCGAGCTTTTCGAGACATTAAGAGGAAAATAAATGGTGTGCCACGTGTAAAATAACACTAGCCACAGCATTAAATATAAATTTATTAACATAATTATTAAACTACCCTCGTCCGTGATTGCCTAGAACGGTGAATGCTAAAGAGTGAACGATAAGCAAAGAATTAAGTATCGATAGTTTATTTCTATACGTTATTTTTTCATTAATTGTAATGTCCCCCCTTCAGATCAACGGAAGAATTGAGCAAGAAAAAGTGAGAAGAAAAGAATAAAAATAAGTAGCTTCGATTAATGTGATTTATATTTAGCTCTAAAGCCTGTATAAACAAGAAGGATCAAAAGAATAAATTTACCGGACGTTTAAAAATTTCACGTCTTAATTTCATTGTTGACTGCGAATGAGTATGTGATGGAAACTCAATATTGGACGTTTGGTTGAAGATGCGAAGAATGCATGGTGACTTCATCAGTTCCAATTTCCTCCTTTCAAATATAGCCTTCATAGAAATAATTAAGGTAAATGACATTTAATTTTTATTAAGCAATGAAAAATCCCCAAATCATTACCCGAACACACATACCTTTCTAATTCCTCATTCTCACGCAGTTTTACGACACCTATGCGAAGCTAAAAAAAAATGAATCAATAGAATATTTTTAAACATCTTTTCCATCAGACCGCTTAAAAGAAGAAAAAAACGGGGGAAAAAGAAATGAAATCAATACAGGTCTGTCACCATAGCTCACTGTACACCTGGCGCTTCTTAGTCCAAGCATCCCTCATCGCAGGCCGCTTTCCTGGAAGGAAATCTCCCGAGAAACGCGCGCTGAGAGTTGAAAACCCGTTCGCGCGCGCGAGGGTATACAGAGCAGAGAGACAGAGACGCGATTCTCGGGCGCGAAAGTGGCTACGTGCCGTTTTGCATAGGCCGCATGGACGACGACGCGGTGGCCGCAGTATATGCAGCGGCTTTATCGTCGTCAATCTTTTTTTCTCTCTCGGTCTCCCCCTCGTTCACCCCGCAGTTGCCGCGAGATTGAATAATCTCACGGCGCGCGCGCTTGGAGACTCCCTTTTGATTGCGCGCTTTTCGACGTGCTCCCAGGCTCTCCCTCTCTTCCTCTCTCTCTCTCTCTCTCTCTCTCTTCGTCTTTTTGCATTCACTCGGACGTCGTCGAGCATAATTCTCGCGATTCTTCGTCCAAAAGCAATAACTGACCTCGTGTTTAACGTTGAGTAAAAAAAAGAGAGGAAGAGTCGCTCGGAATATTGCGTCTCATTTGTTGAATTATAATGCAGTTTTCTTTTTTTGTAACATGGTGATTTTATAACGCCGTTTACTTTTTTTATCCTTTTCTTTTTTTTTAATTCGAAGCTTTTGTGAGCGTTCTAGGAATTGTTTTTCGAAATCCGCGCTCTAGTGTGCACGTAGTTAAAAGTCGTTTCGCTCCATAAGTCCAAAAACGGAGACGCGTACGCGTTTAGACCGTGCAAAATTAAAAAATAAAGCAAAGCAAAGTCCAACCAGGTCCAAGCAAGCGATACAGTTATTAAGCAGCTATTAAATGTCGCGCGCTCGGCAAGTTATTACGGTTTATTAACTTGCCATAAAATCAGTTCGTCCAAATCACTTAATAACAGCGTTCGCACAACCTTATCTCCGCTCATTAATATCCCCGAACTCCTAGATAACTTCATGCTTCTCTCCCCCTCAATAAATTCCAAGTCGGGGGAAAAGGGGGCATCGAATAACCCGTTTCTAGAATATCCTCTCCCTGCCCTTCGAGGATCTTTCTATCTTCCATTCTCCCTATTCCCCCCCAACCTTTCTCCAGGTATATACATCCACTTCCGTTTCTTTCGTCCCCTATACACTTCTTTTTCACATGTGGTTTCGTTTTTTTTTTCCAAGGCAAAAAAAAGTGTCGGTTGTAAGTGGCCAGTTAAGCCATTAGCGCGCCGAGGAGATTGGAAGGCCGATTGCGAGCAAGCAAATTCGAAGGGAAGGGGGGTCAGGAGGGCCCTCGGCTTTTAAGGAGCCAACCTCGCACGCAGAAGCGTTTGCTTTATTGAATTACGCGGCCAATTAATTAACGCCATTCTCCCTCCCTCTCCAGCTGCTCCCTCCTTCCCACCAAACAAAAAATCCAACTTCTTCCGATATACGTCTAATATTACGAGCTGACGAATTGAAATTCTCGCGTTGTGTATTTTATTGTGTACGAGAGCAATCTGTCGATCTTCCGACCGAGACGTTTCAATCGACAAATTTTTTAATCGAAAGCAGCCTCTGTTACGTTATAGTCGGGCGCAAAAACTTGATTAGCGCTTCGGGGCTTTTTGTTGACAAAAGAGAAAAATTGGGTTTTTTTTCGGCTTGCACGGGATACCGAAATCTGGTTCATCGATGATCTATCGCGAGGAAGAAAAAACCAGCGGCTCGGGATGCGAGCAAAAAACAATTATCTTAATTCCGCTTGTTGTTAGCTGTTTTTACGACGCTCGTCGATGATAATGCGAAAAGTTTATCGTTGCCAATGGCGAAATTTAACGCTCGTTAGTCTTGTTTTAACAAACTTAACTCAAACTCGCCTCGATAAAGTGCGATTTACGTGCATTAGACGCGTTCTCTTCTTCTCCCAATTTTAAAGTACTTTTAAAATGGGCCGAGCGTTTAACGATTGTTTATCGAAAATCGCGAGATTTTATGGAGTCGTTTAAATTTTCTTAACTAGTTCACCGCCGAATTTTGTGTATTACATATATTTTCAAGGTACTCCCGTGCGTTTTATGAACGATCAAATTTTAACGCTACGTTTTAAGATCGAGACTTTTGTTTATAGCTTCGATTAAGCAGTTTGCTTACAAGTTGTTCTTTTTTTTTAACGATACAACATGCGTCATCTTTTTTTTCTCGGGGAATAAACGTTGATTAAACTTTTCCTTTTTTCCCAAATGTTTATAACAATGATAAACTACCTGGGGATAAAAAAATCCGACATATCGTTTCGTGTTCCTCAAATTTTTTTTTTTTTTTTTTTTTTGACCAAGTCTTTGTTGCAGTTCAAATTCTCTATTTCTCGCAGTCAAGGCGCATTTTTTTCCCCAATTCTTCGCGAAGAGAAAAAAAGAGAAGAAAAAGAAAAAAGAATTATCGCTCGTTGTTCGATACGTAAAATACTCGCTACAAATGCGTCCTAAACGCTGCTCGTAAAATCAGCCGTAAGTCGCAGAGCTGAGTACATAAGTAACCGGACACTCGATTGTCTTGAAGACCGTACACGTCGGGAGGGGCCAGGGGGGACTAAACACGAGGATTCGAAGCAAGGGATACCTCGTATCGGAACTCGATGTAAATTCATTCAATTTTATTCCTTTCGCACGCAGCATCCCCCTCGTCCTTCCTCTCTCGTCGTCTCCCTTTGCCTCTCTTTCTTATTCCTTTCTCCAAATTTTTGCAAGCCGCACACGCACTCGTCGATTCTCCCAGAAAACAAAAATCTCGCGAAAGTTTATGCGTTAAACTGAAAGAGAGAGAGAGAGACGTAAAATTTTCGATTCTCCAGAAAAATCAGGCTTCTCATAACGGAATTAACGAATCTCTTATTTGAGATATTAATTTAATGGGGAATCGAGTTGTTACAGCTACGTCGATTAAAAAAAAAAGAAACGAAAAAAAAAATGAAAACTCGACGTATAACCAAGCTCGTTATAGCCAAGGGTGGCCTTCCCCCGTCCGCCGATAAATAAGATTTCATTCGCTAATCCCTGTGAGGCAGCTCGTAAAATGACCTTTTCGCGGGCCGGGCTCATTAATTTTTCCCGCAAAAATTCCTCCCCCCCTTTCCCTTTCGAAGATCCACCAAGTTACTTCGCGCTCACGCATACGTATGTAGCCGGGAGAGCTCGGGCCAGAATCAATTCGGCGCGTTAAACTGGTTCCGAGCTCGTTTCTCTCCCGCGAGAAAGAGAGAAAGGGGGGAAGGGAGGATCTATACAGGCGAAGAGGCCGTGTTCTCTCCTCTCCTTACCCGTCGTCCCTCACTCTCTCCTCGTTTTTTTCGACCCCTTTCTTCCCGGCCTCCGGCGCCGCCTTTACAGACCCTCCTCCACCTTCTCCTCCTACATCTTCGAGAAAGAAAGAGAGGGGGGGGGTGGTGGCCACGTTTAGGAGTTAGCTTTCTTACCCGTGACTCTCCTTATACGTCGCTAAGGTTACGCTCAGGATTGAAGAATCGGCTGTCCGGGGATTTTTGCGCCGGGGCCCCCGAACCAACATACACGCGCGCGCTCGCGCGTACACAGACCCAAATTAGCTAATGCGAGCGGAGAAAGTCATATGTATACGTGCGTCGCGGCACACCTGATGAATCGGCCTTTTTTCGCGCCCAAAAGAAAAAAAAAGAAAAAGTGGGGGAGGAGTAGAGTCTGCTTAGTCGCCCGAGCTAATCGGCTGGCTGTGGCCTGTAATTACGGGCGTTTTGCATGGGGAGCTGTGAGCCCCTCGTTACGCGCTTAGGGGCCTTTTTTTCGCAGATATGATGTAGCACTTTCATATATCATCGCAACGTGTTTATATCTCCCCTTTACTAGCCTCGCGGCCTATTGCAAAAAATTACTCTATTTCGCGCCTCTGGCTTGTCGCGCGATGTACGTTAGACCCCCGTCGGTATTTATTCCAGATTCCCGGAGGAAACGTCGACGTTAATTGGTTAATAAATGCCAGCGGAAATAATTCAGAGTTGAAGTGCATAATAACGATTGATCAGACTCGAGGGGTAATATCGAGCGGTCTTGTTCATTATCGAAATGAGAAAGTCGATATAATTGCCAAGCCCTCGTAAGCTGCGGGCGTGCAGCCGTTACCCTTGTGAGGCGAAAAGGGGGTGAAAAAAGCCATTGAAAAAAAAATAATCGCGGCCGGTAAACGCGTCTCGGCTTTTACACCCGCGCGTGTAATCGACCTCAGCAGCTCCTTCTCTTTTTGTTCGCTTATCGTCAATATTATTCACGGAGTTTTGATTTCGCGATTTACATAATTACAGCGAGAAAGTCACATTGGCGCGTTGCTTCATCTGCTCGATATCCCTTGAACCAGCTTGATAAGACATTTATCTCTCGACTTCGTGGCAGCGCCCGATATTCCGCAGCCTCTTTTCCCCCCGCTCCTGGTCGCTGATATACATCTTCGCGCCTCGTTTATTTCGACCGGGCGCGGTGTCGGATAACGAAAATTGACTTTTTGCACGGGCGCTCACCTGGGCCCGCTCTCTTACCTCACCTATTCCCCTCCGTCCCTACAAATAAGAAGAAAAGGAAAAAGCTGGATATTATAGAGCTGGCGATGAACGAGGTGAACGAAAAAACAAGAAGCAAACAAACGAATAAGGCTGGCCTAAAAGAAAGGGGGAGTGAGACGGCTAATTGAAACGCGCGGCTTACAATCGAGCGGACAGGCGAAACGGCTCGTTTGCGCATATTTGCATTCGATTATGAGCAGAACCCCTTCCGAGTATGCGGCCTGGTAATTTTCGGCGGAGAGAGCGGCGATAGAGGGAGGGCAGAGAGATCGGATAAGATTCACGCGGAAATCGCGAGGACCCTGGTGATTTATAAATTGCTAATTCAGGCCCTGCTCTCGGCCCTCCGGCTTCTCTCACTCTCGGAATGATGCAACGCGCTCCAAAACCAGATGGCTAAGCGAGATGTGCGAACGCGCCTTAGGGCCTTCGGCTTGAACATTATCGCTGTTTCTAAAGACTCCCCTGTTTGCTTGGCTGTTGGAACGTGCGTGCGCATTCTCGGGAGCATGTGAGTACGATCTTGTATATTGTCGCGACAATGAGTTTCTCTTTCGCAGCATCGAGATATTACCCAGAGCTCGCTACCTAAAAATCTTTTCAAAACCCTGTCCTTTAAAAAAGAGAGAAAAACTTTCAACGCTTCGTAAGTTATTTAAAACTTGATAGATTAACGATAAGAGCCCTTCGCAACGAGAACCGTATCAATACAATGTAGATTGTGCATGCGGGGCTTAAGTCTCCGGCGGCATTTGCATTTGCACGTTTTGACAGGCGGGAAGAAGGGGTGAGGGAATAAAAAGGTTTTAGTTATTCAGGTCCGCAGGAATATCGGGAGCGAGAGGCTCGTTTATTTGGAGCCCGGTCATATGCGCCGTGAGGAATCGGATACGAGTGGAGGCGCCTGGTCAATTTGTTACGGTTTGTGAGTTTGCGTTAGCGCATCGTGAACGCAGCCTAACGAGATCGGCTTCGGGCCTCGTCTTATTCGTTTTTACGTCTAAATTCAAGCTGGATTCTTGCGTTACTCGGGAATAAAGTCCGAGCTCGCGTGGAAGGGATAGTCTCGCGTGCTTTTTCTCTCTCTCTTTTTTTTTTAAATTATTATTTTGAACAAAATTTTTTTCTTACGTTTGTTTAGATTTGCATTATTTAACACTGTAGTCTATCAACGTTAATACTAATCATTCAATTTTTCGGGTTATTTATAAATCCAGACCTACTAAAACTCTCACTACCCGCGACACTTGATTAGCGAGACGTTCGCGGCGAAAGTCAAAACAGTACCGGTGTACTCGATACACGTGAGAGACAGTAGAAATACCTTCGTCCCAAAAATGAATAAAAGATCGTCTCGGCACGCCGGTTGCCACGGCGAGTTACACGCCGAGATCGGAGATAAGAGAGGAAGGATGCCCCGGAGGCGCTGAGGGGAAAAAAAGTCGTGGCCAAAGGGATAAGAGATAGAGGTGTGCCTTTTCGGCCTCGAAACTAAGAGCCTGCCTTTTGCCAGCCAAATATCGATATTGATGGAGAACCAAAACGTGTCAATCTATCGCGACTGTTATCCTAAGCGTCCGTCGACCCACCGGAGTCGCGTGAAAAATTGCCGAGGCCTCGCTCGTCGCCTCTGGATCCTCCTTACATTTATCATCATCCCTCGGCTCCGCAATGGATTATTAGTGGGAGGAGCGGAGCCTCCCATATAAAGAAACTCTTTTGTAACGCGCTGTTATTTTTCTTTTGCACACAGCGTGCATTTTACATCCCTCGGCAACGTTTCGAAAATGATTATCGGCCTCTCGAAAGCTCCCTCTCCCTCTTGGTGTATATATATATATCGAGAAGCTCAATCGTGCAGGCTAGCCCTTGAAGGTAATCCCAATTGAATACCGCGTAATGCCGCGCGCAACACCCACTCTAATCCCAACCGCTGTACAAAGAGAGCCCCCTTCAGTGCCCTTCGTTAATTCATATCAAATCCAACGTGCGCAACGAGCAAAAATCGCGGCTGATGGCGATGGCCAAGGAGGAGACGAGGTGAAAGAGAAACGAGGCATTCGGAGAAACCAAGTCTCTCTACCCATGAATAAGCACGAAAATTGGACGGACCCCGCCCGAGATCAGCCCCCCCACCTGTGGAGGGGCCCGACCACCCCGGAGTCCCGCTCACGCAAGAGCTGCTGCATCGCGCGTCTTGCACCGGTGCAGGATCCTCAGGCGCCGCTGACATTGATATTTCTTCTGGGGGAGGGAGAGAAAAAAATTAATTTTCTGGGTGTTGATAGATCGCGTCTGGAATCGTAGCTGAAGCTTTAGTTTCCAAGCGCTAATGAATATAAAAAGTATTCTTTGTTGCTTCTTCTTTTTTTTTGGTATAGTTTTGATAGAGGTCTACTGTCAGAGATATTTTTAGGCAATTTTGTAAATTGAAGATGAGATGTGTGGCTTAAAAAAAAACAAGGGATATTACGTTTTGACTGGATTTTTAATTAAAATTTTTTTTCTGGCCACAGGGTTACGTAACGGTAATATCAAAATGAAGTTTCGCGTTTGTAGTTTTCGAGCTCGCGCGCGCCTAATAACCGAGCAGCAAGCGCGCGCGAAACGGTGAGTTACCTCTTTTTTGTTCTTCGCCTTTAAAGAATGGCATTTCCACTCATGGGACGGACAAAGAAACTAATGAAAGTGTTGCCGTTTATTTTTGGATCCCAGCCAATTCCGGAAAGACTCCATTATTACGGATTACCTCTTATGTTACATTGATTTTCAAGCCTTAGATCAACATTTGAGCTGTTCACTTCGTTGAAATACGAGAGTGAGAAAATAAATAACCGGTATTGACGACTAGCTGTTGCTGCTGGGACCCAAAGGGGCTTGGAAATCGCGTGGAAATTAAAAAATTTTCCTGTTTGTGGATTTAATAATTAATTTTTCTCTTTTTTTTACAACGCGTCGATTTTTCACAATTTTTTCGTACTTTGACTTTCCGTGACTTTTGCTTTGCGGACGATTATGTTTTTCGGTAATTTTTTCCACTAATTTGTTAGTAAATCGATCTTATATTTTCGGCCTCACATTTTTGCTAATGTAATGTCATCGTAATTTTTAAACACATTTTTTCCTTTATTCTATAAACTTAACAAGAAAGCTCGATCTATTTGAGATAGAGAAGGCTCTTCACTTATACATAATTAACGCCGTAATTTTTAAAATTGAAATCGAGTTTTTCAGTCAAATTACATATCGATTATTTTAATTATTCATAATATTCCAACCGTTATAGAGAGTCAACTCATCATTCATGCGACGTTCAATAGAAATAATTATCGTAACAAATTCATACGAATTTTCATCGTATAAAATTACATGCTTAATTGCTGCCACATATGCTAACATTACAACTCCACAGCCGTATTTATATTATTCATTCGGATTATGAAAAATGTGCGTCGTACACGATCGGGCTCATATCAGTTAAATCAGATGATCAACGGTCAATCACCAGCTTTAAATTCCAATTCATCAAAAAAAGAAAAAGTAAAAAAAAGAAGTAGTATAGAAAATACAAATGAAAAAAAATATTGTGCATCATAAGGGTTAATTGAGGCGAGGCTCGGTTGCGTAATAGCCCGGCAAAAAGTGCGCCAGTATAGCCACTCTCTATACGCACACGCTCAATCTTTCCCAATAATTTTCGAATTTCGGCCCATCGTCAGCGATATATTGTCATTGCGGGGTAGCGTGACCTTTTTTTTCCACGCGTCACACGCGGGAGGCGTATATAGATCGGCACATGCGTGTCTACGTGCAGCGTTGCACTTGCAAAGGTTCGTTAAGAATGTAGGTCACCCCGAGGAGCAATATATTTTTCGAAATAAATCGGTTATGTGATTCACGCCTGTCGTTCGCGCTACGTCAGTAAGAGAGAGAGAGAGAGAGAGAGAGAGAGAGAGAGAGAGAGAGAGAGAGAGAGAGAGAGAAAGAGAGTGACTAGTGACGAGAAGAGAGTCAGTGATTTACATGTAGAAAACAATTCCGCGAAGGGGTTCCCGCGCGAACTGGATCGCACCCGATTTTACGTTTCCCTCTTCTCCCCCCGCTCATCGCTTGATTTTCTTAATTTTTCCACTTTTAAACACACGAGTCCGCGTATTCCAATGGCTAACTCGTGACGTAGCCTTAAGGACGATGAAGGAACATTCCAGACGTGCACTGGCCGCGCGTGTCTGCAATTGTGCAAATTACGAGAGAGAGAGAGAGAGTGGTCCGGTAAATTTTCGGGTTTATTTTTAAACCCTACCCCTTGCTCTTGCTCCCTCCATCCCTCTCTATATATATATATAATCCAGTCGTAAAGCTCAGCGCGTTTATTGTTATGCAAGGAAAAGGCCATTGTATGACACAACAGGAGTGCGAGAAGAAGTCATAATGACGGGCGACTGTGCCAGCCCGGTGGCAGGCCCAGTGAACGCGCCGATGCACACCGTTTTGTTTTGATAAAAATGCCATTAGCCCCGGCTAAACCTGTTATTTCCTGCGATTTAGCCGGGCCCTCTCTCTCTCTCCCACTCCCATTCGCTCTCGATCAAACCTATATGCACAGGACTCATCCGTCTCACGTAACTTGCGCGCGTGTGTATGCTTTTTAAAGAGATAAGTGCAACACTTTGTGCCGTCGCGAATAACAGAGTGTCTGGGACTGCTGAGAACACATGCGCGCGCCCGTGTGCCTCTCTGCGTGTACGTATGTATGCTACCCGCGTGCGCGGGTTTGTACGTATATACACGTACGCGGTATCAGTAGCAGAATATATTAGCAGGCAGTATATTACAATGATAAGGTCGCAATTAACGACGCGAGCCGCTTAATCCTTGGGCAATGGAAAATATCGGCGCCGGCGTGGAATCGTAGCGATAGATCGGAGACGCGCAGCGACGGTACAGCGCCAGAGATTACGATTGGCCATGTCCACGGGACATACCCAAAGGTCAGACGAATCGCCAATGGACCGGCGACTCTATATACTTGTTTTCGCCTCTCATTTTCGCGGTTTTCCAGACGGGTTCACCAATAATAGTCATGCGCTGCTATATTGGAGAGACAGAGCGAGAGAGAGAGAGTGCGAGGCACCCCTTTAACTCGCGATTATTTTTAACGCGCGACTAAGCCGCGCATTCGTAACTTTCGTAAACTCGTGATCTTTTATCTGTGGACTGGGGCCATTGCTACCCGCGTGATTTCTGACGCTTGACGGACACCTTGGCCCGGGAAATTTTCATAAAAATAAAGATCATGTGCCCCGACCGAGCGTACGTGCTTGGGAGCAGAGTTTATGATTTTGGGGAGTATAACTATGCGAATATGCTCGATCGCTCGTATGCACACTTGTCGCGACATGTGGTACCGTATTGTTTTTCTTATTTTTTTTTCTTCGTATGTTTGCTTTAGCCTCGGCTTGATAGGCCAAAATTACCTGTTCAACAGCACGTACATTTTTGACATGAATTTTTCATGTCTGATGTTATTTTGATTCGTCATGTACGCGCGTTGCGTCGAATTTTTAGTTGTTACGCACTATTATTGAGATTTATTTTGAGCACAGGCATGCGGTAAAATGTGAATAATAGGTGTTTTTCGTAAACGGAAAATCCAGACAAGGCCGGTTTAACATTGTTTGATGGTTTTCTTATCTATGAAATTTTATTATCGCGAGACGTTGATCTCGGTAGAACTACCGCTGAAAGATCTTTAAAAAGAAAATTTTCTATTTTAAAACTAATATCTTTCTTTTAGCAAAGTCGTTGAGACGTGCTCAAGTGAAATATCCTTGTGCCCAATACAAATAAGATTCTTCGGAAAATGAAAAATTTCCCATAAATTGTCTGTGGTGGAAAAAAGGAAAGTCGCTAATAAACGTAATTTTTGTTGAAAATTCTGAATGAAACGAACAGTCTTGTCAATGTTTAAATACAATAAAAACATTTATTCGCGTCAACCGCGCGCGAAGCACTCAAAAGAATTTTAAATTATATTTTTTTTTATAATTCATTTTCCGACGTAAGCACGTATGTAAAATCATATAATTTGAAATAGCTTATAACTTATGTTTCAAAAACTAAAAATTAAACAAAAAATTAGTGTTTCCAAGATTAAAAAAAAAACTATATCAACCGCACTGACAACCCACACAAAATAAACTTTTTCATTTTTTAAGACTAGACGGTATCTAAGGTAGCATTTTAAAAAATTCTCTTTGAAATAAAATTATCATTCAAGATTTATGATGCACCCCGGTTGAATGGTCCTGCTACCAAAGAACGAGGGGCAAAAAAAATCCAACCCCTTGTTCCCCCGCGAGTAAGTCAGCCGGCAAAGAGTCAGTCAGCTCCGAACGGTTGAGCAAAAGAGAGAAAGACCGAAATACAGAGAAAGAAGAGAAGAAAGAGAGAGATAGAGAGGGAACGGGAGGGAGCGAGGAGGAGGAGTAGAGAGGATCTTCTTTTCTTTCTCTCTAACATTTGCGATTACCGATAGCCGGGTATTCTGTGCCCCTCCCGCTGCGGGGGCTCCACTCTTTAAAAACGCCGGGCTGCGTGGTAGGGAGGGAGGGAGTCGACGTCACGTCGTCGTCGTCGTCGTCGGCCGCAGCGTCGCGCGCGCGAGTCAGCAGCGAGTAACAGAGCAGGAGGAGAGGGAGAGAGGGGGGCATAGCCGCCGCCGACGTATAAAGGGGAAGCGCGCCAGCCGAGAGCAGCGCACTCCGCCGCGACAAGTGTCCGAACCCGCTCTCCCGCTCTCTTGCTTATACTCTCTCTCTCCCGCACACACAGCCGCTTCATCTTCCGCGATCTACACGCGTCTTCCTCTCTCTCTCTCTCTCACCGGTAGCGTTCGGAGCTTTTTCACTCCCTCGTCGAATCGCGCCTAAACTTTTCGGCGATCTCGTTGCAGTCAAGAGACTCGCGAGAGAACCGCAAAAGGGCCCCGGTAAAGAGGCTCGAGAGAAAGAGAGGCACATTAGCGAAGAGAGAAAGAGATCAGAGCTGAGCTCTCGCGGCTTTTGCTCAAGGGATCGCTCGATAAGCGTGAAAAATTCAACCACGTGAACGCATCCGAATTTATCGGCGGCAAAAGAAGAGAAAGAAGCCGGCCACAACTCGGGCGCTGAGCAAGCCCAGCCGAAGGTGCCGAGGCAGAGTCGAGAAGCGCAGCGCCGAGGAGGAGGAAGCGAACGGCAGCGAAGACGAGGAGCCAGGCGAGGAACCTCGGGGAGGAGATCGGTGCCGCGAGGCGCGATCAAGGATCCAAGATCGACGTGACGCTAGACATGTGCGTGCGCACGGTGGCGAGCTCACAAGAGCTGCCCCGACCCGACGAGAATCCACCCTTACTCATGGCTCAGCAGCAGCAGCAGTTTAGCGACGACGAGGCCGGGCTCTGCACCGCCTCCAAGAGCGGGCTCACCCGCGCCAAGGAGAAGTACATGAAGCTCCACGACGAGATGCTCGAGCGCGAGGCGAAGCAGCGCAAGGGCTTCAAGGAGAGTAGTGACACCGAGCACCAAACCCACGATCATCTCGCCAAGCATCATGAAGATGAGAAGCCGGACGATCTGCTCGCCTGGAGCACCATCATCTTCAAGAGGCTCGCTCGCAAGGTCCAGCGGCGAATCAACAGCTGGCAGGACTCCAAGCTATACAAGTAAGTTTCTGTTTTTTTTGCATTGGTTACTCGTGATTTTCTTTTAACGTTGGAAGCGTGAGAGAACAATTTGAGGATTCACGTGGTATTAGGTTATTGGGTTTATTGTCTAATACATAGTGTTTCTAGTAGCAATCTTTAAGAGGCGATTTTGTTGGGAAATTGTTATTCGAGTAGAGTCATAAGTTTGAAATGATTAAATTTTTATGGTGAATCAAGTTGTTCTCTCATTGTTTCAAATTTAAAAATAATTTTAAATCTAAGTTTATTGATTGGTGTTGATAGAAAGTTATAAAAGCACCGAAAGAAATTAGGTCGATTATTTGGTATTTTTACGAGACATCGATATTTTTGTAGCTGTAAATTTATAAAATTATTGCTATACGGATGATTATAAAAAAAAACGAAAAAAAAACCGAAAACGTGGCTTGGAATACTTTTCTTCTGTGCGTTTGTTTATTCAAAGATGACAAACATAAACAATATTGTTTATTTCTTCAAAAGATAGTTAAACCGCTAAACAACACAAAAGTATTCTTTTTCTTTTTTGCTTCAAACGATCGTTCATGCCAATTAAAAATTCCATTGTGCAATATTATCAAATCCATCCACTTGCATCGGTATAAATTATCAGCGAGATAACGATTTCAAAAAAGAAACTTTTGCAAACAACCGCCTGAAGCGAGTAACTTAACAAATAGATTACTGACTTCATCTTCGATTTTAACATCGACATCAAAACAACTCTTGGACATTTCGAAAAAAGTCGTACTTAACAAGTAAGGCCTTATCAAAAGAACGAAAGGTCAATCCCAATAACTGAAAGAGAAACTATCGAAACGCCGAGAGCAAATAATTGAGAAATCCCCGAACATATACATATAAATCTGAAACGCGCGTAAACGTTGCTATAACATTCAACTCTATTTCCAACCGGGATAATTACCATAGGCACGCAGAAGCGACAGCACATGTAGGTGGAAAATTCTGTCGCTCGCATGGCCGGAGGTGCATTAAACTGCAGCAACGTGCAGTGGCAAGCAGTAGCTCACGCGTTCGAGTAAATCTGTAACCCAGACGTCTAGTCCGGCGCCGCGCGAAGGTGGGCGCGCGTTTATTTTTAAAGGACTTACTCGCGCGCGTGCCGGGGATACTTTTTCTCGTTGCCAGAGCCGGGGACCACCGAGAGCGGGGATAATTACCGCAACCCTCCAGGCCGGAAATAATTGCGAACTCTCGACTTGTGTCTGTGTGTGTGTGGGAGCCTCGTGGGTTATATACTGGTAAATACCGGCTTTTCGGCTCTCGGCTACTGACGCGATGCCGCGATGTCGATAAGGTGGCCGAGAGACAGAGAGAGAGAGCAGGTCGTTGAATAAGCGTACGCGTAATACGGGATTTATTTATAGCCGATTATTTTGGTGTTAGCTTTGGGGAAGATACTCGAAATATTCGGGCTCTCTTTCTCCCTCTAATTTCCGAGCTTCGAATCGACCGATGATGTTAATTCGATTCATCGATCAGACTGTATGTAACGTTGATTAATACGCCGAGAACAAAAAAATCTAATAGAATTTGATATAGGTATCCTATGATTTTCTCTTAATCCGATTAACAAAGCTCAAAGTCCCGGAAGACAAACGTTTCGTATAATTTTCAAGTGGTTTTCGTATAACAAAACAAACAGCTCGGCACTCGTAAGCGAAAGAAAAACATGATTATTTGCCCGACTACCATCTCCGAATGCCACTCGGTACCATCACGACCCTCGGCTGCAAAATAAACTCCTCTAACGGCGACGAAAAGAAAAAAAAAGAGCATCGCGCATAGCCGAATTGGACTTATCCAAGGAAAGATCTACGGGTCTTGTGGAAATAATCAAGCGGCTGGTTCAGCGACCTCGCCTGTTAGAGAGAATAGCCAGGCTTGGATATTCGGCTGCGCTTTCGTCTAGGATACATAGGTAGTCTCTCTCTCTCGATCCTTTGCCTGTTCTCGTGGAATTTGCCGCGGTGGTCTCTTGCGGGGGCGCGTTTCCTCCGAATATTAATGGCCGGCTGGCTTTCGGATTGAATTTCTTTTAACCGATCCAAAGCTATCGCGGATCTCGGGTGATCTCTCGTTTTCGACTCTACCCTTGCCGTTGTGCCGCTTTTAAAAATAACCCACTCTAGCGTCAAAATAATGAGTCGTTCCTCTTTTTTATTTTTTGGTGTCTCTTTTTCGTGTCTTTTGGTCAAGAGCCATGTTCTACATGAGTATTATACAATTTTCGTGGTAAATCTATAAACGAACGCGTCGATAGGTTTTTCCTGCGGCATTAATCATCGTACCTATCGATTCCACTGTATATTCCACCGGTGAACGGATTATGTAAATAGGCATGTCTATAATAATAAGCCAGCGTAATCGCGGACCTCCCAAGCTTGACCCTTGAAAATAATTCGGAATAAAATAAAAAAAAACGACACGCACACAGGTATAAGCGAAATATCGTCGAACCGATCTTTGCTCGCTATCTCTCATCGCTTAACGGGGATAAAATCGCGAACGATGAAATCCGGCCCATACTTATCTCTCGCTTTGCGATAGCCCAAGCGAACGTTACGCCGTGTAGAATTTAGTCAACGCACATGTTCAGCAATTAACGCCCTCCCTCCCACTTTCAGATATACCTACCGATCTTCAGACTCGGATAAATTATCGCGTGAAGCTAAAAGAGTCAAAGTTCGTTTGCTTCTACGCCTCGCAATCTTCTCTATCGCGCGCATGTCTGTGTGTGTGTGTGTGTCTATACGTTCGCCGGCGCTATCGGCTTAGTCTATTTTTTGTCTCGCCGGCCCCGTCGCGCCTGCCCGCGGACTAATTAGCACCTCGCTCTCTCCTTCTCTCTCTTCGGGTCTTCGGCTCTCTGGCCGTTTTTTTTTCTTCTCTTCGTACAAGTCGAGTCGATCGATCGAGAACAAGCAAGTCGATTTAATTGATTGAGTCGTCAAATTGAGATTTTGATCGATATGCGTTACGTTGCTTTTACGAGTTTTGACAGTTGGGTAGTTTTAAAGCGGGGGGGGGGGAGAAGAGTTAACGCGTAGTTTATCGAATGCTAATTAAGCAGTTGAGGAGTAGTCGGATTATTGATTTTGGCCCGAGCCACGCGCGCCTTTTGAGAGGAGAGGTCGTTAGTTTTCGCGGTGGAAAGGGCCTTTGAGCGCGTCTCGGGTAGTCTTCGGTGTGGTTTATGGCTTATAAAACTACCAGGAAACGAGGCTCTCGCGATGTACGTGGCAAGAGGTGGGTTGAGTATACAAAGAATTTCACAAGAATATAACGAATTGTTAACGGCCACTTTCATGCCGCTTCCACTATTTTCGCTCGCTTTGTCTCTCTCCTTCTCTCTCTCTTTCAACTGTGCGTGACTTTTAGGAGTAATTTACCGAGCTAGCGTTGCTTCATCGGAAAGTCCGTTATTAAAGCCGCGCTGCGGGCGAATAAAAAAGACATCGGTCATCTTAGAATCGGCCTATTGATCTCAAAAATTTATCGCGAACTGTCCTCTCTCTCTCTCTCTCTCGCCTCAGACACGAGAAAGCCAATTTGCTATGTCCAAACACTCGGCGTCGCACGATCATCAAGCGGTTTCATGATTTTTTTTTTTTCATTTTATTTTATTACGCGCGCGTACTAACCAATCGAGCGATTAATGAACCAATGTACAAACTCGAGCCACCAGTGTTGTTAATCATCGTACAAAGTCCCTCTCTTTCTTTCTTATTTCATTCCTTCACTTTGATCGTGAACAAAACGACCGTAGCAAGCCGATCAATCACCCTAATGAAGCTGTGCAAAACTTCACGGACTTGTCGAGAGTTTGGCCAAGAATTCGTAGGCCTTATCTAGATCGATCTTAATTGAGCATGGCTTTACTGGTTGCAAAAGCAATTCAGATAAACTTGACAAATCTAGTACCCCCCAACTCACACATACACACCCACATCCAACATCTCGCTCGATTATTCCTTTAATTGTTCTTTACTAAATTAAAATTCCCCAGAGTCAACCCCTTAGCGATCGCCAATCGTCCTCGAAATTCACATGACCTAGAAACGCTCGTTATTTGGAATCGTCGAAAATTTCCATCGACTGACCCTTCATCCCATGATGCTCTCGAGTAGTAAACCGTTCACTTGGGGGAGTGGTGGTCCGAACAATGATCGTTCCATTTTCGCGCTGACGCATCCTATAAGCGTCTTAGAGCTCGCTCGTCTCTCCATACAACGAGCGTCAGAACTTTAGCGGGCTCGCGCTACTCTGTTGCAGCCCTTATGTAATGTGACGTGTGTATAGGTGTCTGTGTGTACGTGCGAGAGTCGGCCGAGCGACTGGGGCTATACCGGCGGCGGTTTCCGCACGCGAGCGCCCCGGCTACTGCACCTCTCTCTCTCTCTCTCTCTCTCTCTCTCTTTTTATTACATTTTCTATTAATAACGAGGGGGAGAAAAGTAGGCTACTACGTATACCGGCTCCATGTAACTCTTTCTCTCTCGTTTGCTACCCTATAACTCCTTCATCGAGCCCGCGATGTCTCGCTGAAGCATGCCCTTTTCTCACCTTTACTCCGCGAGCCTCGCTCTTACGCGGAATCCGCTTCGGCTGGAATCGTATAGCCCTGGCTACGTGCCACGCACCTCGGCTAATTGTGAATAGCATCGTACGAGCAGGCTGCTTTTCCACCTGATTTCGCCGGCTTTTTCGGCACATCACGTGAATGTGCTCTATGATGATGTATTTGGCGATCGTGGCGGACGATTATCTGCTCTCTCTCTCTCTCTCTCTCTCTCTCTCGTGCAAAATTATCTCTGCGGCCTATTTTAAGAGCGCGGCCGGTTTACAACGATGCAAAACGCCTTAGCGCGAATTCGTTCCAGCCCCCCGCCGATATAGAGGCCTTGGGCGTGTATAAAAAGCGATCGGTCACTATCTTATCCGCGGCATAAGCAGATCCGAGGGATAAGACAATACGCGTGTCGTTCGTCCTCTTTCTTTTTTTTTCCTTCTTCCTTCGCCGGTGGTAAAGTTCAAGGCGAGAGGACGCGTTGATAAGACTATCCAGCATCTCGCGAGGGAAATTTGAAAATTTTGAACGAATGTGTGGGTAGGTTCAAGCGAATCGACGGATTAATGGCCGAATAACGGCCGGCTATAGTGGCATCGCTGAAGTCGCGCGTGCGCGAGCGCGTGCTTCTCGGTAGCCTTAATCGAGCTGCTTAGTTAGCATGTTCGCTTATCGCCGAGAGAGAAAAAGATAAGCCTTTTGCCCGAGTCAGCGCGCCCGAGAGAGAGAGAGAGAGAATTGCAATGAGAGAGAAAGAGACAGAGAGAACAAGACGTTAACCAGGGACGGCTGTATTTTTGCTGAGTCGAGTTTAAGGTAGCTGATTAGTGACTCGCGCAAAGACGATGGATTCCCTCGAGTCACGGCATTGGGAAAGCTCTCTGCGGCCCGCGGACTATTATTATTTATAGCGCCTATACCAGCCGGATGTGTTGTTGTATGCGTGCGGCTCTCTCGATTTGTTCGCGATGTTGCGTTGGGAGAAGGCCTTGATCGCGCCCGACGCGCGCTAATGACTATTCAATGTGCCGGTAATTGTCGTGATTCCGTTTTTTTTTTCCGCTCGTTTTTTTTCGCGTGCTTGTGTGCAGCGTAAATAAACGACAGATATCGTCTTTTTTGGTATGGCGCGTGGGAGTGGCTTAGGAGGCGGCTCGATTGGATAAACGAGGGTAGGCAAAAAAGATGTAGCGTACGAGAAAATCTTGGATTTGTTTGGGGTACGGGGGGGATTTGAGGGGATTAAGCTTGTCCGAGGCGGATTATTCAGGTTGATACGTGGCAGAGAGACGCGTGCGCGAAGAGACAAATATTTCATATACACCGCGTGTAACACGACTCGTCCACGTGCTACAAAGCTGAAGAGAACGAGGGGTAGGGTGTGAAGAAAGAAGAAAAAAAAACTGAACGGTACAAGGTTAGGCGCGAGCGATCGCGTGCCAAAAGTCGATGGGGAGGGGGAGGGGGAATAAAAAATTGAAAAATCTGAAATTCCAAGTAGACTTATATGAGGTAATTAATGCGCGTGTGATTGTATCTCGGGATGGTTCGGTTATTTATATTGGAGAGGCCGACGAAAAAAAAGTCATCGCTTCTGTTGGGAGATTGATTGGGTACGAGAATTTTTTTGTGTCGGTGATTGATAAACATAACGATCGGGAGTTTATCAATTTTTTGAAAAATTAGACTTTGGAGGAAATCGGCGGGAGGAGGGGGAGAGAGAAGAATGTTGTCAATCATAGCAAAACGCTGATATTAACTTGGTCGATAGAGAAAAAAAAAGACGAAATAATAATTTCGTTGCTCAACGGGATTTCCGTCTACAGCCCGACTTTTTTATGTATATGTGTAGCAGTACTGTAAATATATAGCTGTATGGTATCGAAGCAGCAGCTGGTTACGCACTTGTTCACATAAAAGTTTGATCTTTAAATAAAAAATTACGAGGCGTTAACGGAAAACAATACACACACGCACAGAACATCTTTAAGGCGCTCACAGTCGGTTTTATTCAGAGAGAATCCAAAGAATTGCCGTAACTCGCGCTCTCAAAAAGAAGTTGTATCAAAGGCAATAAATGTATTCTAATTGGCGAAATATGGAGGTATATATGTGTCTCGAAAATTAATTAGTTTTACGTGTCGTTTACCACGTACGCCAAAGTATAATATCGTTTCCACATGCGTCAATTCTACATAGCAGTGCCGATTGATTGAGCCTCTATAAAGAGCCGCCGAATACGCCGAAGAATAAACGCCGAGATCCAAGTATAGACAATGATAAAGGCATTCCTAACAGCCGTCCAATAATACACCACAATCCCGTCCATTGAGTCCTTGATAGATCAATCGGTATAATACATAAAGAGAGCGTAGCGATCGTTTGCCGCAAATTCATTTAATTTTCAGCTCTCGTTATGCTGATTCTCGACCGGCGTCGGCGGTCCAGAGCGCAGCAGGCGAGTCTGGTACATGATACAGTTGAAATTCCAACGAGAGAGGAGCCTCGGCCCCCGAGAGCAAGAGAGAGAGAGAGAGAGAGCCGAAAGGCAAGGCCGACGATGTCTCGCGCTCTCAATCGGTTCGCGAATCGTTTCGCAAGTGCCTACGTGACCGCGGCCCGTCGCCTCATGGTTTCCCTCCGTATACGCGCTCTCGCTTATATCGCCGTCGCGATTCGCGCTCTTCCTCCTCCTCCTTGAAGCTCATTCCCCCCTTTTAAGCGACCGCGTTTCGGATTTATAAATCGGGTTGCGAGGCCTACTCTCTGCCTCCCCCCCCCACCCCACCCACCCTCCCTTCCATCTCTCGATGAGCTTTCTTCCCGCCAAAGCGATATGCCGATCGTTTTTTAATTTCTCCCGCAGTAATGTCCATTGGCGGCCGAGAGACCGCACGCGGCAATAATCGGCGAACCTTGAGCGCACTTTTGACGTTAGATTATGCACGAGAGATGCTTGTGGAGTTTCGGGTTTACCGTTAGCTCTCCAAGCCTAAGGTTCTTCCGTTGTCTTCTTTCTTTTCTTTCTTTTTGTTTTTTTTCCTTTTAGCCGCGGAGAGAGAGAGAGAGAAAGACGCTCGTGCATTTTTATTTGCATTCTTACGGGCCACGCGCGACGACGCGTTGACCTGCGTTTTACTGCGATCGTTATTTATCGCGGCCGGCGCGTACACGCGTTTATGCACAGAGGCTTGGTTGCACTCGACCGATAACCACAGCGCTGAAATTTTTTAACGATCGCCGCTCGATCGAACGACTCTTTTTAGTTTCTTTTCTATTCCAAGCTCTCTCTATTTTTGAGATATCTTATCGCACAGCGAGTGGTTATTAATTCGGTGGTTTGTTATACCTGTTAACGACATGCGTCAAGAGCGTAATTTTTGTATTACACCTCGAATGACGATTGTCAGCTGTTTTATTCCATCGGCTAAAGTACGGTGATATTGCAAGTTTCCTCGTTATTTGGTAATTGTGACAATCGATTTCGTGAACGACTTGATAAATAAACGCGCAGTAAGAGAGACGCAATATACTTCTCAGTGCTCTTAAAAACGCCTCTCTCTATACGTTATGTAAACGCGATTGATCGACGCGCGCGTACCGGCTTTAAACAGGCGCGCGGGAATTCGGCTAGACTTAATCTCTCGGCGCTACAGCGAACTCGGCTTGTGATCGATAAGATTCCGCGTGAAAATAATCGACGCCGATTACGGCTGGGAAACGAGTTTTCTCTTTACGATCGAGTTTCTCTAACGGCAAGAGCCCGGGGACTAGGTTGCAAACATCTCGCGAGAGATCCATTGTCATGTAAGACTTGGCCGCATCCGATTTTTCCGTTTCCTCCCGATTTATCGCGACTATTGACTGGTGTTGCCTAGTAAATAGATCACGTTGTCGGCGCTTGGTGAAACGCTTTATCCGCTTACAGTTAAGATTAAGAGAGGAAGAACGAGTGAGCTTTTCCCTCGTACGTTGCGGTCGAGACGAAGACGAGGAGGCAAAGCAAGCAATAGCCTTTGCGCGAGCGTCAATTAACATCGGTAAATTGTGCTCATTACAGGTGTTTATGAGGCGCTCGGACGTGTACGGAAGGTGCCCCACGCGTTGTCGGCGTAGACTGGCGGCTTTAAAAATCTCTCTCTCGCGCGCACAGGCTTGGCTGGTCGCTTATAAAAAAGGCGTTTTAGTTTATGCGCGTTTCTCGGCTGCGCCCGGGCAGGCGTAATAACACATCGAACGAATAGCGGCTTTTATATTCGCGCGAATTCGAAAGAGAGAGAGACCCGGTCTAGCTGAACTGGCCCGACAAGGATGGCACGATTTGCCAACGCTGCGGCTGTTCGCTGGAAAGAGAAGAAGCAGAAAAAGAAAAAGTTCGCGAAGTTGGTTTTGCGCAACGCTGTACACTTCGCGATTTAGCAACGCTTTCAAATTGAAATGTGGGAAGTTTCGGATGATAATTGTTGGAATTAATCGAACGAGAGTTTGGTATAAAGGGAGAGAGAGAGAGAGTGGCGGAATGACGTTATGTAAATAAATAATTTACGCAAGAAAATTTACGAATATAATCGAGGAAAGGTAGCAGGATGATTGGCAGTCACGAGAGGCGCCTAAGCGAAGCCTTTTCACAGATATATAAGCTTACGTTGTCTTTGGTAATGTGTGCTCGTGAAGAAACGACGCGGCCCGTGCAATCTTCGCAAACGAGGCTGGCAACAAAAGCTTCGTGGATTCGCGTAAATCTGCTTGACGTGCGAGCAATTGTTGTAAAACCGAGAGCTTTTCCCTTATTTATGCTCGGCAAATCTCGCGCCGAGGAGAAAAGTTTGCTTGAGAATTGTCAACGTGTCTCTTTCTCTCTTTCTACGCTACCTTTTCTCGTAAAACGTGACGTCGGGAAATATGCGCGCGCGCGCGTGTAACGTAAGTGCTAACTGTCGTAATCTCGCCTCGCGCGAGTTTTATGTACAAAGGCATTGTTTAATAACTCAATCGCTTTCGGGGGGGTGTTATAACGAATTTTCAGATATATTTATGAAATTGATATGCAACGATCTTTCTCTCTCTTTACCGGGCTAGTTGAAAAATGGGAAAAGTTAATTTCATTGTGTCTCTGAGTTATCACTCGCGGCTCAACTTGCGGGTGATATATACAAGCGAGATTTATGAAGCTCATTATTGGAGAAATTGAGCGCGAATGAAAAGTTCGAGGCACCGTACGGAGCTGTGAATATTACTAACCGGCACAAGAAAAACGCTCTTTTTTTCAATACTTCAGTTTGAGAGTTTGCGAAATTGCGATATGTATAACAACGCGCGTGAAAAGCCCGCGAGCAATAATCGTAAAAGCAAGTCACCGACTAACGTACGGCCGGACAACGTATCGCCGTCAATAACGATAATTCATAACAACATTTGCCATTTTTTCCGTAGTTCTTTTTCTTTCATTCAATCTTATGCCCATTATCTTAGAAACCCACCAACAATGGATACTTGGACCGGGGCGCCTTGCGCATATCCATTTCTCTGACAGTCAAATTTATAATTTCGAGCGGGAAATCGAAGCTACGATTGTTTTAGCTAAAACGAGCGGAAAAAAAAGAAAAGAAATAGGTCGCCGAGGCACTTTCAGGGCTGAGAGTTGAAATCCGGCACGTACAATGGCCACAGCCAGCGAAATTAACGTGCGATCGGGAGGGAAGGGATCGAGAGTGGATCGAGTGTATGGGGAGTAGGAGGAGCACGGGGGGACTTGATTGGAATGCACATCCGTGACAAAAGGGCATGGATGACGAGGAGAGCTTAGTTGGCCTACGCGCAGACGACGAGGCTCTCCCGCGCGTATACGTGAAAGTATGCGGACGTCCGAATGACATTGGCGCTTTCGCCTCTCCGTAACTCGCTCCTTTTTTTTTTGCAATCGGACGTTTTAGCGCGTCAGAGCGAGTGACGCGCGAGTCTGTTTCTCTGTTTTGGCCGTTTTATTGTCGCGCACAGCCGGCGACGTCGACTGGAATTTTAATTTTTATTTTGGCGCACGCACGTATTAGTCTGGCCTGGCTTTTATAAATTCGCTGGCATTTGCGCGCGCGCGTATCGTGATTGGTAGTTTTGAAAAATTTTCCATTTACTCGCGGTAAAAGATATGAAGCGCCTTTCATCGGAAATTAATTTTCAATTTTCCGGTGCACTCGATGCGGCGTGTAATTTAACTCGGTTTATTTACCGATCCCTAATCGAACGCTAATTAATAGTTTGCCGACGTATCTGCAGGCCGTTGATAAAAGCTCTCATCGAACGCGAGGAGCTATACAGTTAGCCGCGAGAACAGCGCGTTATTTTTATCGATAATAAGAAACCATATCTGAAAAAGAAAAAAAAATCGCTAATTTTCTGTACATGGCGCTCGCAGGTACACCGTCGCCCCGTCATCACTTACGTAAAACTCGGAACGCTTCCGGAATCTCAACCAAAGATTTATGACCCGGACACAAGTAGGTAATCGTCTTGGGCCGGTCTCAATTGAGTCACGACATCGTCACGTTTTGGCAATTTGACTTTCCGGCTTGTCATTTGTCTGTGTAAAGGAATCGACCGCAAAGTCTGATCGCTCGGACGCGTTCGAGCATTTTTATTAAGGCAGATCGGAAATTAGCCTGGTCTAGTTCCGAGCGCTGCGTCTCGTGGGACGCAGGCGGGGGCTTTATAATTGTTGCGATTGTGGCGAAATAAAAAAAAAAGCAGCTCTCCATCCTCTCTTTTTCCTCGTTGAATACTTCCTCGTCGCTGATCTCTTTAAAAAAAAACAGCCTGACACATTTTCAAAAATGACAATATCAAGACAGCTTGTAATTTTCGCAAACTACAAAATCTCAATGTTTATCAATTAGTTACGCGTTGGCCAACGACCTGGATCTCTGGCTTCTCTCGTGTACACGCGAGGGAGCTTTTCGAAAAACCAACGGGCGATCCCGATAAGGCGACGAGCCCGCGGGAAAAATGTAATTACACGCGCGCGCGCGAACCAGTTGGAAAAGTCATTTCCTCGACGTCGCTCCTCGTCCGAGGTATTTTCCTCGACCCCGAGAGCTTCGGCCGTTCACACTTTTTCATCCCGTCTTCATCAGTGTCTGGCTTATCACAGCTCGACGTTTTTTTGCAGAGAGAGGGGGAGTTGGCTTATCGTAACATGGCTCGCATCTCGGCCCTCTCTCTATCGTCTCTCGTTTATATTATGTACCCGGTCAATCGAACGAGGGAACGACGGCCTCGGCTACTCCGATCGCTTACGTATCGCGGCACTACTTTCGCCTAGTTGGATTCCTTTTTCTTTCCTCGAACCGCCCAGAACACGCTGCTCGCGTCCTATCGACTTGCTAATATTTGGCTATTAATTTGCCAGCGTATTAATCTTAATTAATATTATCGAAAAATTGCGGCAACGCACGATAGACGCGGGTAGCTTGGTCGCAGCTTATAGGAGCTAGCTTTTAATAACAACGTGTGTGTACGCCAGCTTATCGGAAAATGTATACTAAGTAATCGTGTCCTGTGATCTTGGGGTGTATTCAAATTAAACTTTATGTAACTTTGTATGCTCGAGCTGCTTTTAATCGTATACGTGATCGTACGTGTATATACGGCTGCGCTTGGACGTACCCGGCGAAAATGCTTCGAAAATTTTTGAATGTTTGCTCGGTCATGTACAATCAGACAAGCAGATCAATGCGGCAAGACATCGTCGCATATTCTTAATCATGCGCGTATACGTAAATATCGACGTTTTGTATTTTTTTTTCGGAGTAACTCATTTCCAATCATCCGTCTCGTTTGCATTTCGATTTTTTGTTTTTTCTTGTAACTTTTCGTCTGCAGCGTTTTTTTCAAAAAGCCATAGATTTAGATTATAGAAAATTTCAATTTAGATATTCCATTAATTAATTATTGCGCTTATCGATCGCGATTCGCGGCTAAAAATCGTTTTAATTAATAGTTGGCATATCGACTTTCAACACGTACACCCAGCTGCCCCGATATATAAATTATAAACTCTCAGACTAAACAAGTTGTTCTCACTAAAATAAAATACACACAAACGAAACCGAGACACCAAAAAAAAAGCAAAAAGACGCCGCCAGCCAATCTTGTGCTATCAACGCAGTCGGAAGTATAACAAAAAGAAGCACAACAAAAAAAACGTCAGTGCAAACCCTCGGTCTAATCGCCAGACTGTCGCTTACGAAAAAAGAATAATAAAACCGCGTGGAAAATATCCAAAAGCAATCGATCTGCCTAAAAATTACGAGACAAACATCGAACATTTCAAAAGCAGCAGCAGCAGCCAAGGCGGCAGGTAGCTTCGCAGTTCGAATTAAGCTTGATCAATGATAAGATAAGCGACCACCGCTGTATATATATACCTGCTGTGTAATGCCATTCTTTTCAACTTTAACCGGTAATTAGGCGCGATTTGAGAGATACTGGACCATCGTTTGGCTTTTCACGCCGCTGTAGTAGTCGCCAGGGAGATATTTACCCGAGCACCGGATGGACTTCTTTTTGCAGTGGGGGTAGGAGGGCCGCGTATAGCATATCGCATAAACGGACACGCGGCCACCGGCAATTAATCAGCGGACGCGCTCTTTCTTTTTGCCCGGTCCCTCGTTAAATCGGAGAGGGGACAGACCCACACACACACACATACTAAAGGTGTCTCGGGGGCTTTATCGAAACAAGTCGCGTCGCTTACTCTTTTTTTTACAGACTAGCGATACTTTTTAGAGCGAAAAATTAGCCGACTACGGGGGCCTCGTTGAATAACGATAAAATTAGATAGCCCTCACGCGAGGGAGGGGGGATCGTATACTTTCTCTCTACGGACCGAAAAATTAATTTCGTATCAGCGAGAGCACAAGAGAAGTTTATACTTGGCTCGCTCGGGCTCTTTCATTCTTTTTTAATGGAAATTAAGTAATAACAGCTCGAGGGAACGATTGGCCGGTCGGTAATGTCCATGTTTTACAAATTGCGAGCATCAACTCTCTCTCGCGCGCGCGCGCGCGTCTGCGGCCTCGGCGTATAACACTTTAAGCCGACGCCTTAGCAAAAGGAGAAACGAGAGGGAAAAAGAACGGGGCGGACGACGGTGAGCTCGTTAACGCGCGAAAGCAGGCCTCGAATGGCATTTTGACGCCTTTCCTCCTGTCCACTTTACATGAGATCGGTTTATTTTTTCTCATCCATTTTGTTTTCTTCCTCTTCTGCTGTCAATGACAGGTCAACGAGTGTATACCCTTATGTTAGGGTTCCGGTTGTCCGAAAGGCCATTTGAGGGTCGAGCTATACTTATTGTCACACTAATTCTCGCAGTTTAGCTTTTTGCGCCGGGGAATACCCGGGCGCGCGTCCGCTCTATGATGTATTAGAAGCAGAAACGTCTAATTAGGGGTCGACGCGCTGGAGTTTCCAAAAGCGACGGGCCGCAGGCGCGCTCTAGTTTTTTCCCTCCCGGCACATTAATCTATTAAAACGAGATAAGGAAAAAGAGAAGATAAAACAAAAAGTCAACGCACCCACACGAAAGTGTGTGCACACGTGTGCTACTATATATTACCGGTGTACCTTCGCGCTTGTCTATAGACACGAGAGCAGAACATATATCACTCGGGGCAGTGGCCAAGCTTTCAATCGGACATTAATTAAAACCGGTCGGGCGAAAAACAGCGGCTTTATCACCGGGACGTGAAAGCCCGGCAGCATCGCGAGCGGACTCTCCTTCAAACGCGAGTCCATATTAAAAACGTATATATAAAATCGAAAATTTCACCTCCTTTTACGGAATCACCTTGGCGAGATTAGAGAGAAAGACGAGAGAGAGGCTCATATACGCGTTTTTAATTTGCCGGGTAATACGAAAAAATATTTGAAAAATAGCGACCAGTTTCTTCATCCGGCCAACTGTACGGTGTTGTGCAATGATGCCGGGCATATTACATTGTTCGCCGACTTTTTTTTCTACCCCAAAGCCATATACGCCGGGGCCGCTCGATCTTTATGCGATCTCTTCAACTGGCGTAGTCGAAGAGCGTGGGCGCTGAAAACGAAGGTGAAAAATCGGTAATTACACAGTCCTCCGGACTTATCGATCAACTTGAATACTCGCGCCTGCCAATATCAAATTTCTTTCTTGGCTAATCGAAATAAAAAAAAAAAATATATTAGAAAGGATGTACCTTTGTGCCGGTCTTTGATGTTCTCTTCTGCGCGCGTCTCTCTCGGAAAACAAACGATGATATTTCGAGGTTACGGCAGTGTACGATCGCGCAAAAACCTTGCATTCGCGATTGAAGTTTGCGCGTCGAACGAGCGTGACGAATTTTTAAGAGGTGCTCGTATACGAGGGCAAGTAAAAAAAAAACGTAACTTACGCGAGATGTGTTTCAAACGCGCTTCAGGGACGTGTTTTGTCGTATAACGCACACAAATATATACACTTCGTGTTTTTATTCTCACCGCCTGTGGTACGCTCTAACCTTCGGCTCGGAGCACAATAAATACCTTTTCAATAAACGCCTATCCGCCACATTCTCGAGTGTACGTACTCCCTGTTTCACGCTTTGGAGATCGAAAATGAAATCCTATTCGAAAATCGGTGAACCGTCGAAAAAGGCGCGATTGAAATGAAATTGATTATCATTGAATAAATCAAGAGTAGCACTTAAGCACCTGGTAAATCATCCGAGCACTTTGCCTTTTTTCTCTCCTGCACGCATACCTGTCATAGTAACAGTACCTTTTACACAATCGCCCATGCGTGTATACCGTTAAGGAGTCATGAGAACATAAGCGTTGGGTGAATATTCGATCGGAAGTAAGCCGAAAACGTAAGAGTCTCGAGCATTAGGCGTTAGTTTGGCCATTCCGATCGGTCGGTTTGCCTCATTGAATTTCAAATTGAAGATCCCGGCTTATGGCAGCGTGTCTATATACGTGTGAACACCCGCCTAATTATCGGTCTCTCTTTCTCGCGCGAGCGCGCGCTTCATCATCCTTTCCTCCCGTCGTGTTTTAAGGTCAATAACACCGTTATATACCCAGCAGCCAGAGGCTCATCGCTCGCTCTCTTGTCGGCGCGTATTGTCACCTCCGACGATTACTGTCACTTTCGACGCCCCGTACAACATTAACGTCAATTTTTCAAGAGCCGCTTTCACGCTCTCTTCCCCCCCCCTCACCACCTCTCTAAATATCTTAGATATACCATGATCGCTGCTTCTCTCTTTCTATTCAGACGAGCATTAGACAGCCGACTTGAAAGTGTGTTTGGACAGGCCAGAGAGAAAAATGAGTATCATCTCGTGTAACAACCGCTTCTATCTCGCCCCCCCTCCTCTTTAACACCGGATTCTAACGATTGTCCGCTCCTATCGGCACGCGACAAGAGTTCCCGAAAGTTCATACCCCCTTTTTCTTCCTCTCTCTCTCTCTCTCTCTCTCTCTCTCTCTCTCTCTCTCTCTGCATGTTCGGGTTTTTTTTGCGGCACACATGGTATGCTAATTGAGGTGAAATGAATCGCGCCGGAGAAAGAGAGAAAGAGCGAGCACACACACACAGACTCGTTGCCAGGCAAAAGGGGGAGTTCAATGATCTGGTCTTCCCCGTTCTCCTGTGTATGTGTACTAGCAAGTCTCAAGGGCTCGATCTCGCCTGTGATTTAGGCATTAGCGAATCGTTTATAAGGTCGGTGAACGCTTGAGTTTGAGCGATTTGCTCGCCCACGAGAGAGAGAAGAGGATTGTATGCTCTGTGGCTGATACTAGACCGGAGGCTTGTGTGACTCGACCGAGCAATTTTTCGGTTATACTTTTTTTTTACAATCGAGATCAATGAGCGAGCGCTTGACTTTGGTGTTATCGTCACTTTACGAGCCGACTGGAATATTTCGAGCGTATAACATCGCGACTTCTTATCAGACCGCGAGGCTAGTGCGTGCTCGCGTCGAATTGTACACGGAGTAATGGAGCGCGTACTAGCGTGTGCTCGTATCGCGGGAGCGGTTTGAAAAAATCTCGACGAAAAATCACGGCGTTCGACAGCCGGCTGAAAAGCAAAGGGGGAATAAGAAAAAAAAGTGAAATAACCCACTCACCTGTCAGTCGCGCATGAAATATTAATGAGCAAAGACCGGATCCCCCCCTCCGTATACACACTCGCTGTGGTCGGGCGGAAAAAAGGTAAAAGAATAAAAGAAAGAAGGAAGGGCGAGAAATGCCGGGGGAGAGAGAGAAAACGAGTTCGCGATTCCGATAATTCCTCAAAAATTTGCGCCCACCCAAAATGCGAGAGAGAGAGAGAGAGAGAGAGAGAGCAACTCCCTTTTTCTGTGAAATTTCGCGGCTCTGCCGATGAGTCAATGACCCGTCGCCGATTTTTTTCTCACTCTCTCTCTCTCTCTCTCTCTCTCTCTCTCTCTCTCTCTCTCTACCCCCCTACCCTGTTCACGCCCAGAGGCAGCCTCGTTATATCTCTCTTCTCCGTTGGGATCAAGGTCTCTCGGTGCGATATTTCGGCAGAGTATACACGTGGAAAAATTCAAACATCCTACTATTGCAGACGCGCGACAGAAAAAAAGAGAACCGACATCTCGGTATTTCGTAATTGATATACAGCCGAGTGCAGGGGACTTTCGCGGGTCCCGACAGCCGTTTTATCGCTCAATTAATTACCGGCTAAACCGGCCGCGGCAGCAGCAGCAGCCTCGAACGATTTAGCCGCGGAGCATAGAGAGCGGGGGCGTCAGACTGTTTTGATCGCGCGCGGCTCTATAAGCTCGAGCTTAAGCTCTCTCACTCCGTATAGGCGTACGCGCGCGTGTCGACGGAAAGTTCTCGCACGCGAGGCAGGGCCTATTAAAGTCAGTCGTAAAACACGCGTGCTCCCCCCACCCCCAATTCGCGTCAGGGGCTTGATTCTGTAACTATAACGCGTGCGTTACCGTTCATATAAGCTTCTGCGCATGTGCAGAACCCAATTTTCGTTATGTATCGCGCGTTATAAGATGCGTTATAGTTACGGAATCAGGCCCCAGGGCTTGTATTACCAAGACACGCTCCACAAAGACAAATCGTTTCTAAGCTCGATGATGGTTTAACGATATACGCCTCCGAAATTGTTCCGATGAAGATGTGCGTTAACACACGCGTGCGTTTTATGAAAACGCGTTCGCGCGTCGTCGCCGGCCAATTCGCCTCGCGATTTTCCAGTTCTCGAGTTATCTCGAGCGCAAGAAAATTAAGCGAATAAATCGTTTGGCTGCTGCTGCTGCAATTTTGGGCTTTGATTTACTGCCGGGCGTTTAAACTCCCGGCGGTCCCCTATCATCTCTTCGCACCGTAATGGATGTGTGCGTGTGTGTGTTTTAACGCTTCCTCCCACGCGTTACGATCAACGAACCCGCCCAATCACGCGTCCCTTGCTCGTCATGCCCGTTGGATTTATTGAAAAGTGACGCTTATTTTTTGACGGGACATTTTTCATGATCCTCGTGGACGTCAGTCGAGGAAAACAACAGAGCAGGATAAATTTGTTGGACAGGGAAAATTCGTGTTATGTCAATTGCCGCCGATGTATTTGGGCCGAGCGCGGACTTTGGAACGTTTCATCTTTTTTTTTTCGTTGGAGTCTACAAAACAAACTTTTGACGCCAGAGATGACAAATGGACGTGTTTAGCTGTTGTGCTCGAGATTCGAATCTATTTTGTTGAGTTGA